>JAMXBD010001905.1:0-270516 GCA_024138025.1 Combretum micranthum
TTATTTTTAAAGACTAGTCTTTCTAGTCTTAGACTTGTCCTCATCAAGTCAAAACATTTTCTTTTTCTTTAGGACTAGTCCTTTCTTAGTCCCGGGATACCTTGATGAAGCTAAAGATCCAATACTTGATTTTATTTTCTTATTAACTTATTCTTTCAAGTTATTATTTCTTTATGTTTTCATAACTTTATGATTCATATTTATGCATGAACATAATGATTTTTGTCTCAACAAAATAAATGAGGAAAGGTTTTCTTAAAATAAAGATTCTTTTCTAGAAATAAAAGTAGGAAGTAATTTTTCCTAAAAAACTAAGGAGTCATCTTAACAAACTTAGAGGAGTTCACAGGAATTTTTATAAACATACATGACATAGAAAGGACTTTTTGAGTAAACAAAGATTTTACAACAACTTCACTTTTTCATCAAATTATAGAAATTCTTTTCATCAAAATAGAATGATCTCAAGAAATCAAGAAATTATTTCTCTAAATATAGAATTGTTATTACTTTCAAAAGTATTGGAAACTAAGCCTAGAAAATAAAATCACTCCTTAGGAATTTAAAGAGATTACGGAAATAAAATTTAGGAAAAGAGAATACTCATTTAAAATAACTTAAAATATTTTCAAAGCAAAATAAAAACGAATATTTCAAAAGTTCTCACTTTCCAAAAATATTTAAAAGACTTTACTTTTCATAGTTTGAGACAACTTCATTAACTTCATACATTCAATGAGTCACTTAACATATGTATATACATTTCAAAGGTTTTACAAGCTATTATAATACCTATCTCTTCAAAATGAGCTTTGGATAAAGAAGGAAAACAAGTTTATAAAAAATTCTTGGTGAATCTGCTCGCCACTTTTTCGGAGCCCAAACGACTTAATTTGATCAAAATAAGTTTAGAAATAGATAGATCTTTTCGAATAGGTAGAAAAGGTATATTATATGCGAAATTTCGAGTTAAAATGAGCAAGTTATAGCCATTTTAAGTTGAAATTTCCTCTTATATGATTTTACCACGATTTTAAGAAAAGTTTAGAATATTCAAGAATAGAAATTTCGTGAAAGACTCATTTTGGGTATTTCATCTTATTTAGGTGAAGAAGGACCCGAGATCACCTTCCCGGAAGATTACTTCGATTCGGATCTACCGACATGGAGTGAGTTAATCCTTTACTAAGTTACATTTCCTTGTTTGTGCTTGTAAGTAGTAGCACTAGCAATTAAGAAAAAGATAAATGAATATTTGTTGTGTGACTTGGAATTATGATTGGTTGAATATAAGTGAAGAATATTGAAAGAAATGTTTGATAAATAAATTATGATTCTTGTAATGATATGATGAAAATTGTGTTGATCGCCTTTAACTTGAACTCAACATTATTTGGTTAAATATATATTGAAATTAATTCATGCATATCATAATTGTGAGTCACATTTATTTTACTACTATTCTTCGTGTGGGGAAACGAGGAAATGGTAGTGGTGGCTAGTAGGAGCCTGAAAGTCTACATGGGCTAGTAGGAGCCAGGAAGTCTACAGGGCGAGCAGGAGCCGGTAAATCTACAAAAATTTGGTGGTCGTATGGGCCTGTAACCTCCCAACCTCAACATGAGGGCGTGAAATCCATACTACACTTGATTTCCAGTTAATCATGTGTATTTTATTTGCTCATATGTTTGGTGCATTCTCATATGATTGTTTAAATACTTGTTTGAATTATGGAAATGTCTTGTAGATGGAATTATCTCACTAAGCTAGATTTGCTTATATCCTTATAGCTTTTTGTTACAGTATGATTACCTTGGATGGCCTCAAGGAGCCCCGTATGCCAGTACGAGCTTAAGCTACTAGGAGTTTTTAGGAGAAGCTATATATATTTAAGTTTTGGACATAGGCTTCTAGGAAAATCTATAGTAGGCTTGTGTTATAGTTGCTATTATCTCTTGTTGATAGACTTTTAAGACGAGGGTATGCCCGTAAGATGATGTAAGGAATTATTATTTAAATGAAGGTTTCATGTTTATCTATATAAGTTCTTGCTTGCTTTTATTATCTACTTAAATATAATACCCTGTAAGTTTCCTACTATCTTGGAAGTACGCCTTGATGTGATATCGAAGCTCCTGCATGACTAAGATTATCATTCATTAGCTTTAATATTATATGCGGCGGACTGCCATGTTTAAGGTACCTTTCGGGGCATGACAAATATAGTTGTTTTAGTCCAGCAATCTCGCGCGCTTAACCCTAGAGGCCGAGGTGTAGTTTAAGTGTGTAGAATAACTCGTAGTAATATAGATCGCTTAAAAAATCAGATTGGTAAATTTTTTATCTATTTCGAACCCGTTCAGATACAGACTTCGAAAAGCGTGTCCCGAGGCTCGATATATCAAAAATATACCATTAATACCATTAGACTCATATTTTCATAAGGATTTTTTAAAATATCAGTTTTAATTTTTTCGATAACTAGAATTATTTGATTTTGCGATTATATTCGTATTTCATCACTACCCGGCAATTAATTAGCCTTTTGCACTATTCACTATTATTCCTTACACAATTTTGTTATTCTTATAAACCCTTATATTTTTAGATAAATATTTTATATAACATAGAAAATTTTGTTTTTCTAAAATTTAGTTAGTTTCGGGCTTTTACGGGATCAGTTTCTGTTTAAAACCCGGTACCAAAAATAAAATAAATTAATTTAATAATTGAAAAATATTTGAAAAATATTTTTATTTTCATAAAATAATTTTTTATAATTTTTCGAGTTATAAAGATATCATTTATAGCTCATATTCGTGTATTTTGATCATACCGATAACTTATTTGATAATTCACTAAAATAAATAAATAAATTATCTTATTTTAATTATGAAAAATCTTCTACAAATATTTGGAATGAATTTTATATTTTTATTTTATTTTATTTTATTAAGAAATTACTCTTACAACCCATACTTTTAAATACACCTTTTACACATCACTTCTTTTTCACTTCAATCTTTCTACACTTTATTCCACACTTCAAGACAGAAAATATGACTTATTTTGCTGCCTTTTTGTCCCTTGAAATGCCCCCAATTTGATTAAATAAACCTATTTTAAACCCTTCTTCAAGAAGTTACACTTACACATTAATTACGTTACAATTCCAAGTCAAAAGCTAACTAAATTTCTCTCTCTCTTCTCCTCATTTTCACGTGTAGCCCCTCTCCATTTGCTACCTTTGTTTTATTTTTTTCTCTTTCAATTAATACACTCCTGTCTCTCCATTTAATGCATCTCATTTACATCCATTCATTCATTTGAAACCTTACACCATTTACTCTCTCTTTTCCTCTCTTTCTTTCTTCTTTTATTCTTATTCTTGCAAGAACACAAGCTGCCCCCATCTAAAAAAGTCACCTCCACACTCCATTCTTGAAGGTTCTCTAAGTATACCTTCTTCTTAAGCTTCCATAGATGAAATATGTAAGGTATAGTGAGAGTTTCATGCATCAAATGATTTTCCATAAGCTTAAAAAGCTAAGGATGATGATATTGTAAATCTAACTTTTTTGGTAGCTTTGATTTTGTTTATGTTTTAGATCTTGTTATTTTGCTATTATTTTGTTTTATTTTCAAGTTATGTGGTTATTGCTTATGATTTATGCATATATTCATCATTCACATAACCATCATAGTGTTCATGCATTTATAACTAGTATAGTAAACTAGATCTAGTGTTTTCAGTTCATAAATGCATTAGACTTTTGTTTTATGTTCATAAATAACTTGTAGTAGCATGATGATAATAAGAAAGTTTTAGAAAGCTCAAGATCTATTTTATTTTCAATAAAATCATTTTTGAAAATTCGGATAAAAAAGGAACCATATTTAGAAAAGTTATTTTTCAACTTCAAAATGTGTATTTTTCATTTAAAATGAAGGGCTTAGGGAATAGATAACATGAATGAATGATTTTGATGAGTAAAGTTTAGATTTATGAGTTTATAGTTTACTACCATGGATTTCTCTTATATTTATGTTCATAGAAGTGTAGATCTTGGTTTTGAACTTAAACAAAAATGGTGAAATTCGTATCTAGGCAAGACCCATTTTTTAAGAACCACTTTCTAAGTGTCAAAATGAGATTTCTACTTGAGATAATGAAGGCTTGATGTATATATATCATCAAGTCTTCATTTTACATGGTTCAAAGATGATTTTCAAAGAATATTTCTCATAACAAAACTTTATTTTCGGATTTAGACCAAGGCATAGTTTAAAAACATGTTTTCCAACTTAAAAATGAAGTTTTTATTCAATATATGAAAGGTTCTTAAGATAGGATATGTAAAGTAATGGATTTTCATAAGTTTAGATAGATTTAATCAAAAGGTATGTCCAAACATAAATTTTGTATATTCGGATCTCAACAAAGACCAATTTTGAAAACCCATTTTTCAACTTCAAAACAAGACTTTTATTAAAGAAATGGAAGCCTTAAGGGTAAGTTTGATTAAGAAATGGTTTTTGAAAGACTAAAAAATTTTACAAAAGAAAACAAGCTCAAATGAATTTTTCAAAATTCGGATTGAAAATGGCCATCATCATTTAAACACCTATTTCCAAATGCCAAAATGATAAATTTTATAGGAAAAATGGAAGTCCTAGGGAGTATATGTAACAAAGACCAAGTTTTGACAAGGATAAGAGAGGTTTATCAAAATATAATCTTAGAACAACAAATGGTTTCCAAGAATAGGTTAAACAATGTTTTCATTCTTAAGATTTTGTAAAATTCGTACTTAGGCAAACTACCTATTTAAACATCTACTTTCTAACCCCAAAATGAAGGTTTTTATTAAAATAATGAAGGTGATGGTTATATAGGTCATCAAGGTTGAGTTTTGATAAAAGAAAGTATGATTTTACAAGAAGAAAAACTATTTTTCTTATGTCTAGTAAAATTCAAAGTTTTGCAACGTAAAAGTTTTCAAAAAGAATTCTTGGTACTATATGTATACATATAGATAGATCATCTCATAACCTTCATAACAATAGCTTATAGGTATTACATATATACATGATGCATTTGTAGAAATAAAGTAGGAAAAAAATTGTTTGTCATTTTAAGAAATTCGTAATAATGGAGTAATGGCATGAAAACACTTACTTTCCAAACTCAAAATAGAATTTTTATTAAAGAAATGAAGTCCTTAGTGGGTAGGTATGTTTAGGCCTTAATTTTCTAAGTATCAAATGATTTTTACTTAAAGGAATCACCACAAAAACAATTTTTACAAAATTCGGATTTTGGAATCAACCCTACTTGAAAACATGTTTACAAAGTGTAAAATGGAAATTTTTATGTAGAAATGAAGGTCATAAGTAATAGATATGATGAAAACTCAATTTTAACAAGGATAATTATATTTTCTTAAGAAATAAATCCAAAACAAATGGAAATGATTAAAGTTAGGAAACTAGTTTTCTTAAAAGTAAATAACCATGGAGTCTTACAAATAAAAAGTTTCTAAAATTCCTTTTAGTAAATATTATCAAAAGCATGCATACATCAAGCTCATAACATGCCATTCATGATAGGAAATCATCATAGTGATGTATAGTTAATCTATATAGTAGGAACATTATAAACATTTACAAAACTATTTTTCGGAATTAGAATTTGCTACTGATCAGAACATATCAGAATATTTCATGACACAAATATTTTCAAAACTTGAAAATAATATTAGAAATAGATATATCTTTCAAAGTAGATAGAATCGATATATAATTTGCTAAATTCTGAGTTAAAACGACCAAGTTATGGCCGTTTTAAGTTGGAATTCCCGCTTAGGACGAGAATTACAAATTTGATAGTTTGTATGAGATAGCTTTGGACTAGTTAAGTGATGAAATACTTATTAGAATTTTTCTTCCTTTTTAGGTGACCCCGATATCGATGATTCCTTACCACAGATTACTTGTATTAAAAGACCGATAATCCAATGGTCGAGTGAGTATAAATTCCGATTTCATTTATTATATGTGATTGTAATAATAGTTGCACTAGATATTTGGTAAAGATAAAATGGATATGCATGATGGGGACGAATGGGAGCTATGTATGCTTATTGTTGATGTGAGAAATGGAATAAGAATATCGAAGCCGAATGGTCAACTATTGCTTGTATAGATGGACTAGAATTAACTGTCTGCGATTATTGATTGATCACTTAAAAGAAGCTGTATAATTGATTATTCGGAATTGAAGATGAAATTGAACTCATTCATATCACGATGGGGATGGAGCATTAGTATTTGTTCGGTTTCCTGTGATCCTAAACGGTGTAAAGTTCGGTTAATCGTGATCCTCAAACGAATTTATAGTTTAGTTGACTGTGAGCTTAAATGGCGTAGTACCGTAGGATTCGTTAATCTACTAACCCAGGATGGAGGGCTACATATGATTTCCGGCCGATCATATGTTTGTTGAATCCATATGTTTGATACATATCACTTGTCTGACTAATCACTTATTTGTATGATGTGATATAAATGTGATCTTGGAAGTTCTCACTCACTAAGCTAGTGTAGCTTATACCCCAATAGATGTTTGATTAAATAGGTTAACTCAAGAATGCTACGTGGGGACTGAGATGTCTAGAGCTTAGTACGACCTTGGGATTCTGGCAGGAAGTAAGAATGCTTGAAGATATTAGCTAGGTGTTATGAATTGTCTTGTAATAGTTTGTGTAGTGAAATCTGTGGTTGAAATGTAATTGAAGTATAGTGAATTGTATTTCCTTTACATTGTTACTCGAGTTGTATCAATATAAAATGTATCACTCCGATGTGCCTCCTCCAGGTGTTAGACGCCTTGTACATAATATGAAAGTCTTCGCATGACTAAGGCGGTCATTCCTAAGCTTTAATATTGTATACGGTGGACTGCCACGTTTAGGGTACCCTTCAGGGCGTGACAGATTCACTTAGGAAGCTTAAATTTCTCACAAAAGAAAATTTTTTTTCGCTATAAATTCTCATTCTACTCTATTCTACTTCAAAAATTTATTACATATGGTAAAATACTTACAACATTTTTGCACATTTATTTACAAGTGTCAAGGACAAAAATCATTAAGACTTTATTTACTGACGTGGCAGATTCTTTTTGACAAACTTTGTATAAATCTTCACAAGCATTATTTCAGGATAAGATCACTTTTTGCGGTTAGAATCGCAGCCTCAAATATTAGTTATGGTAGAAGTTGTGTTCAAATCACATGATTATGGCCTATCTTAGCTTGAACCTCAGGCATAACCACATGCATGATTTAGGGCACGAGCTGTACTTTTGCCTTGTATTCTTGCCATCAGTTTACTCCTTGAAGTTGCAATTGGATTCTATTTTCAAAAATTATTGTTGTTTAGCTCCATATCTTATTCAAATCAATTTATTTCTTCTTTTCTTGATCTTAGGAGCTGAAAAACAACATTTGCACAATAATAACACAAATTTATAAGAATTTATCTAATAATGAATCAAACAAAGCATGAATTCATGTAAATTGAATAGTATATACATGACTTATCGATTATCACTTACACATGGTTATGTTTTTACCTTAACATAACGTGTAATCTTATGATGATTTCAAGAGAACAAATTATTTTTTGGAAGCTAAACTTTCCTTTTATAGAACATTGAAGACTTAGTTCCATGGATTGGATATAATAGGGAATTATATTCAATCAATCTACCAAAAGTTGGCTTATGATTCAATGGGGTGGTTTATCTAACATCACAAGTTAGTTAAATATATCATATACCAAAACTTACTATGTGAGCTATATAAGGGAAGTTTTTGGATGATGTTTCAGAGCCGTAACATTAACTTAATTTTTTATGAGAACTAACGCATAAGTTTCATATTGAATAACGGTTAACTATTGAAGATATGAGTATAGAGAAGATCACAACTAGCTTAAAGAATCCAACATTTATGGAAAGATATCTTTTTCACTTGGTTGGAATTCAAATTTATATCTTTCTCTATCTCATGCATATAATAAAGTTTGGAAGTTAGATTTCACACGATACTTCACATAATATTTTTTTAGCATTCCTCTAACATTTATTTACAACTTTTATGAAAGAAATTCAACTTATCACATGTTGGAGATTCACAAAGATGCCCAAGCAATGGACAAGAATTATATCCTACCTCTTGTGCATGAACAAGATTGTTGACACTCTCTATTAATGATTCGATTGAAGAGCAAAACACAAAGTTTTATTGGAAAACAAGTGTAAAAAATCTTCCATTTCATGAGAATAAAAAAAACTATGATTTGACTTACTCATTGTAAAAAGAAAAAGAAACCTACTACTCTCATATCTACTTTTAGAAGTTGCTGCTTTACTTCATATTTTTTATTTTTACTAAAAAGTAAGGAATCTTTCTTGTGGTTTTCCTCTAGATTAGAGAAAATCTCTTTATATTTGTTGAGCTAGAGTAGGAAGAGACAAAAGTTACCAATAGAACCATATGATAACTTAGGTTGAAGCTAGATAAGCTATGTGGGTTGTTTAAATTGCATTGGTCACAAGACTTCTATGTACTTCTTCATTTGATTTGGATCTAGTGTAACAAACTGGGTAAAGACAAGCTTAAACTCGATGTGGAGTTATAAGAGTAGACTAACTAAAGCAAAACCACTATACATAGCCGAGCAATCCTCTCTCTCTCATCTCCTCTTTGTTTTTGTTAATTTCGCATATAACTCTGATATTGAATCCAAAGTAATATAACTTGAAGTGTTTTTAATTACTAAATTGCTGAGAAAAGAGATCTAAAATAGTTAAACTCGACTATATCAAAAGTTAAGATATCAAGAGGATTTACTTAAAGATTTTTTTAGTATCATTTGAACAAAGTTTCAAAACTTGTTTCGAAAAAGGAAGTTTTAATTTAGTTTTGCAAAAAGTTTTAACATTACCAATTCACCTCTGTCTTGGTTACTTAACTTATGAGACCAACAGATGATACCACAATTGAGTTGCTAAGATTCTTTTGGCTAAGTCAAATAACAAGTGGTTGTTATCCATGACTTACAAAAGCAATTGAACCCGTTATCCCAATCATCTAGTAGTTGCCCTCAGGGAGCACTGCCTAATAACATTGAGAAGAATCCTAGGCACCAAGTTGGATCATCAATTGTGAATGAAAAGGAGGTCAATATAGTTGAGAATGAAGAAAAGGAGAATCGTAAGATGAATCCTTTAGATAAAACATTTGAAGAATATAGTCTTGATAAAGAGGATAAACCGACTTATGAATATGGAAATTGAGATCAAAGTCCTTGATAGTTTTGGAAGAGGTAAGAAGAAAGTTCAATGAAGAGGATTTCATCAAAGGAGATTTAGTAAAAAGTGGTTAGGATAGAGAAAGAAATTTAAAAGGAATGATGGGGAATGAAGCAAAGAATTCGATGAAAGTATGAAGAAAGACCAAAGTGAGTTTGAAGAGTTAATGGATATGACAAGCTAGTGCTAGTAGATGATTGGAGTAATAATAAGGTGAGTGTGATGGCATGCGTGACAGAAATGAGTAAGAGAAGGTCAATGAGATGGAGAAAATTGAAATTATAAGTACAATTGAGATGGAGATGACTAAAGAGGGTTCAAGTGAGACATATAAATTAAATGATCTTGCCAAATCGCAAAGGGGTAGATGTCAAAGTGGAATGCATCCCCTTTAAATGATATGATCCAAGAAAGATAATGGTTATATGCACCATTGATGGTAAGTTTATTAAGAGTGTTTTATGTGATATAGGTGTCATGGTAAATGTAAACCCTAATTTTTAAGGTAAATTTGAGCTTAAACCCTAAACCGGAAAGTCAACCGGAAACCCTAAGTTAACAAATCTCGAGGAAACCTTAGCAGTTTAGATCCGACAATCTCGTGTTCTTAAACCAAGAATTCGAAATACAAGTGAAGAGTGTAGTTTGGTTCATAATAATATTAGAATGCTCAAAAAGATCAGATTAGTGAATTTTCAACCTATTTCAAACGCGATTAGATACAGACTTTGAAAAGCATGTCTCAGGGCTCGAGATATTAAAAATATGATATTAGTACCATTAAACTCGTAATTTCATAAAATTTCCAATATATCTCAGTTATATAATTTTCGAATTATAAAAATTACAGTTATAGCCTTTTATCATATTTTCTTTACTATTGATACTTTAATTGTCTAATCTACTTTTATTTCTTTCACACTATTCATCAAGTACAACTACCCATAATCTACTCTTACATCCTTACGACCTATTCTTATAATTTCATCATTTTCCTTACAATTACATTTTCGATACACTTTATTACTAAATTTACTTATTTAATTTTGAAACTTACACAACACACATCTCTCTCTTCCCATACTCACTAAAAACCGGCACCCTCCCTCTTTCCTCTCTCTCCAATTTTGTTTTTTTATTTTTCTTTATTTAATATACAAACCCTAATTCCACTTTTTTATATAAACCCCTTTATACCAACTTTATTTCACTTTCCCACTTTTCATTTAACAAAACTCTTGCAAATTTTTCTCTTCACTCCTTCTCTCCTCCTTGCAAACCGTAACCTCCCCCATATACACATTTTATATTTTCCTTCAAGTTTCTTGTTCCAAACACTAAATAGGTAATAGATCTACACCCTACTGCCTTAAAAACATGTAATGGCAAGATCATCCATATGTGAATTTACTCAAAAATCCCCATGAGCTTTAAGCTAGGGATGTGGAAACACTTGAACATGAGATCCTTGCCATCACAATGTTATAGATCATGTTATTTAAGTTATTTTATTATTAAGCTATGTTGTTATTATTAATGTTTTGTGCATGTATTCATTCATCTAACCATATCCACATAATAATCATAGTATTCGTGCATTTATGACTAGTATAATAAACTAGATCTAGTTATTTTGAGTTCATAAATGCCTTAGGTTTTTGTTTTATGCACATAAATAACTTATAGTAGCATGAGGATAGTGCAAGATATTGAAAGCTTAAGATCTAATTTAGTTTCAGCAAAATGGATTTTTAAAATTCGGATCTAAAAAGATTTCATATTTGGAAGGCTATTTTTCAACTTCAAAATGTGTATTTTACATTAAAAATGAAAGGCTTAGAGAATTGGTATCTTAAATGAGTGATCTTGATGAGTAAAGCTTAGATTTACTAAGGAATATTTCAAAACAAGGAAAAGTTTTACAAAAGTTATATTTTAATCCCAATAACAAACTTAAAATTCATAATAAGGAAAGCTTGATACATGAAAACCTATTTTTTAACCCAAAAAAAAAATTATTAAGGAAATAGAAGCCTTAAGGAGTAGGTTTGATTAAGAGATAATTTTTGAAAAATTAAATGAGTTTTATAAAGGAAACAATCTCAAATGAAAATTTCAAAATTCGGATATGAGAATTACCACTATTTAAACAACTATTCCAAATGCCAAAATTTTTTTTTTATGGAAAAATAGAAGTCCTAGGGAATACATGTAATAAAAACCAAATTTTAACTAGGATAAATGAAAATTATCAAAGTATAATCCTAAAATAAGGAAAGGTTTCAAAGAAAAGATTTAAACAATGTTTTCATTCCTTAAAATATTTGTAAAATTCGTAACTAGGTAAACCCCTATAAAAAACGTTTTTTATTTTCCAACTCTAAAGATGAAGAATTTTATTAAATAATGAAGGCGTAGGCATATAGGTCATCAAGGTTGAGCTTTGATAAAAGTAAGTGTGATTTTGCAAGAAGTAAAACTAGTTTTCTTAAGTCTAGTAATTTCAAAATTTTTGCAAAGAAAAAGTTTTCTAAAAAGATTTATTGATTTATATCATTGATGTATACATATAGATAGCTCATCTCATGACATTGATGATAATGCTTATAGGTAATGCATGTACATATAATGCACTTGGTAGAAACAAAGTTAGGAAAATAGTGTCTTATACATCCTATTAAGCATTATCTAAGTACATGACGAAATAGATTTACCATCACCCATGAATCATGCATGTTATTGAAGTTATATATGTATATAATAGTCTTTCAAGATATAATGATAGCTAAGTATCTATCAGAGCTTTGGAATAATGCTTGTATTGAAATTAGGAATTGATTTATGGGATGGGAATTTCGTATAGCATTCTGTACCCCTACTGTTGATGGACCTAATAACCTTGTTTGACAGAAATAACTTTAGAAATAGAAAGTTCTCGTCGAATAGGAAGAAATTGGTATATAATATGTGAAATTCCAAGTTAAAATGATCAAGTTATGGCCGTTTTAAGTTGGAATTTCCTCTTAGACGAACTTTGATGAACTTGTCAAAATAGAATTTTTAAGTTCACTCAAACTTCATAGAAATACTCATTGGAGTTATTTCTTTTAACTAGGAGACTTGATATATGGACTAGACCTTCCTACGGACTATTACAATTAAGTGGATTTTGCGCCATGGCAAAATGAGTTCACTATCTTTAAATTATATGTTTATGATTGTGCTTGTATTGATAGTGGCATTAGAATTAGGGCAAGATAAAATTGGAATGTGTATGTGAATTTGGGTGAATCGATGATAAGAATATCGAAATGAGATTGTTGTAAATATTTGTATGATTTAATATAGAATTGAAGTGTCTGCAATATCTATGATCGCCCATAAATTGTTAATTAATATGCCATGATTTTATAATCAAATTAACCATGCATACCATATGTTGAGTCACATTGCATTTGTTATTATATCTTTGTAGAAAGAAGGCATAATAGCTAGGTAACGAAGGGCCTGTAAACTCAAATGTTGGCGTAAATGGCCGAAATTGAAATGGTAGTGGTGTAGGCACTTGTATCAACTACAAATTGTGTGTGGGTAGGCACCTGAATCAACCATAATGTAAATGAGAAAAATTGAAATCTATGGTCATATGGTCCTAAAACACCTAACCCCAAATGGAGAACGTAAATCCATTCAACATAAGACTCCTGTAAAGTTTTATATATTGTATGCTCACGTTTTGTGTATTTCATACGGTTGTCTAATATAACTTGCTTGCCTTATTAACTGCTAAAGTATTTAATTTTGGGATGTGAAACTCACTAAGCTAGTAAGCTTACACCCCTATAGTTTTCTGTTGCAATATGATTATTTATGGATATCCTCGAGAGGCCACTTTCCTCAAGTATAGCTTTTGGAATTTAAGGAGCTTTGTGAAGAAGTCGGGACATAGATATTAGGCATAGACTTCTAGTTGAATCTCCTTAATCTTAGATATATATATATATATGCTGTTGTAAGAAACTTTTGAGGACCTAAGGTCTTTTGATATTTTGACGAGGGTATGCCCCTTAGATCTTTGTAATAAATTAATCTTGATTATAATTGTTATGATTTATATTATTATGTATGTCTCCTTAAGCTATCTCGATTCAAAGTATGGTTCCTTATGTGTTGAACGTGAGCCTTACACCCAGCATCTAAACTCATGGAGTGACTAAGGTTGTCATACTTGAGTTTAAATATCGAGTGTGGTGGATTATCGTGTTTAGGGTATCCTTTGGGGTATGATAATAAACCTCATATCTTTTAGGTTAATGGAGAGATTAAAGCTGAAAGTATGTTTAAGAGCACGGATATGACCCACAGGATAGCAGATCGGACTCCAAAGAATCCCCAAGGATTATGTGAGGATGTGTAGTATGGTCAAGAGCACAAATATGACCCTTAAGATGGCAGTTCAGAATCCAAAAAACTTTCACTGAATATTTGAGGATGTGATAGTTCAAAGTACTAGGTATAAGTTACTTACCGAATTTGTGGTGACGGATATAAAAGACAACGATCATATACCTCTTATCCTTGATTGACCATTCTTAGCCACAATTGCAGCCCTCATTAATGTGAGAAGCAAAGGATAATGCTAAGAATAGGAGATGAGAAACTATGTTGTGTGCTAAGAAATGTAAGGAGCAAGAAAAGACTAGTGTTTCAAGTGATATTTCGTTTGATCAACTACTAAGAGCAATTGATAGTGACAAAGTTAGAGTCTTTTAGAAAAGATTGCATCTTGAGGGAGCTCGCTATCACGCCCCGAAGGGTATCCTAAACATGGCAGTCCGCCGCACATAATATTAAAGCTAATGAATGACAATCTTAGTCACACAGGAGCTTCGATATCACATGCAAGGTGTGCTTCCAAGATAATAGGAGACTCAAAGGGATATTATGTCTAAGTATTTAATAAAAGCATGCAAGAACTTATAAAGATAAACATGTAATAATCATTAAGATAAAAGTTTCTTACAACTTCTTAGGGGCATGTCCCCATACTAAAAGCCTCGCTTAACCTAAGCCATCTTAAAAAGATATATGAATATAACCAAAGTCTACTATAGAGATTTCTCTTAGAAGTCTACACCCAAAACTAAAATATGTAAACTTCTTCAAAAAACTCCTAGTAACTTTGGCTTTTACCTGAAAAAAAGGGCTCCTTGGTGCCAACCATTGGTAATCAAACTGTAACAAAAAGCTATAGGGATATAAGCAAAACTAGCTTAGTGAGATAACTCTCTTCTTCAAAGCATTTCCATAAAACATACAAGTATTTTTAGACAATCATATGGGAATGCATCAATCACATGAGCAAACAAAATACACATAATTAACCGGAAACCATGTACAACATGGATTTTACGCCCTTCATGTTAGGGGTTGGGTGGTTACCAGCCCATATGACTATCAATAATTGCAGACTTACCGGCTCCTACTTGCCCATGTAGACTTTCCGGCTCCTACTAGCCCTTATACACTTTCCGACTCCTACTAGCTCTTGTAGACTTTCCGGTTCCTACTAGCCACCACTACGACTCCTCGTTTCCCCACATGAAGAATAGTAGCAAAAAGTAAATGTGACTCTTAATATGTTATGAATGAATTGTTCTTAATATTGGTTTATTCAATTATTGTCGATTTCAAGTTAAAGGTGACCAAAACAATATTCATCATACCTATTTCAAGAAAACATAAATTATTCATCAATTCTTCTTTCGATATACTTAGTTTTTATTCAACAACCACATCATTCAATCATGAATCCAATTCACACAACATTTATTGATTTATCTTTTTCCTTACTCTCTAGTGCTACTATTTACAAACACAATCAAGGAAATGTAATCAGTAAGGGATTAATCCACTCCATGACGATCACTCCTAGTCGAAATAATCTTCCAAGAAGGCGATATCCATTCCTTCTTCACCTAAATAAGATGAAATATCCAAAATGAGTCTTTCATAGAATTTCTACTTTAAAGATTCTAAATCTATATTTAACTTGCGGTAAAATCGGATTGTAGGAAGTTCCAACTTAAAATGGCCATAACTTACTCATTTTAACTCGAAATTTCTTATTATATGTTGTTTTCTATCTACTCGAAAAGATCTATCCATTTCTAAGGTTACTTTTACTATAAAAGGTCATTTGGGACACGGTTTAGAAGGGCACAGATCTAACACGAAAATTCTTTTATTGAAAAACAACATTTTCTAATCCTTCCTTACTAAGGCTTGTTTAAGTAAAACTCAAATATGTATACATTTGAAAAGATGTATATAAATAGACTCATAATTTATGCATGATGCTATAGGTATTTTCTTATTTAATTAATTTCCTTAAAAAACCTTTTCTAGTGATTTGGAAAATTTGGATTTGTTAAACTTTATTTTATGTGGTTGAAGTAACTTATATATTTTTTATCAAAATCTAATATCTATATTTTGATTCTTTAGTTTTAAAAAATAAGTTGAAAATAAAGTTTGGTCTTTTGAGTTTATCTACCAATTTTATTTCTAGGAATTGAAAAATAGAGTTTCCAAAAAGTTTTCTTTAGTAGTACTGGATGATTTTATTTATTTTCATTTTCCTTATAAGTTGATTTTCTTGAAAACTCATTTAGCTCTTGGTTTAGAAAGTTGATAAAAATAGTATCAAATTATTATCTATATATCAAGATTTCCTTTTGTTATTTGAAAAGAAAGTATCTTTAGACTTTGAAGAAACTTCTTCTATTATTAGTTTGAAATTTCATGATGAGTTTATATAAACCTTCAAAAGAAATTTAATTGAAAACATTTTCCTATGTTTTTGGGAAAAACATTTATTTTAGTGATAAAATCTTATTCTTTCATAAAAAAGATTTCCTTTTTATTTAGACAACAACTTATTAGCAATGCATGAATATGATCATGTAAAAGATGAAAATATCACAAGATAAAATAATAAAGAATATAAAAAATAAGTAAGCATATTAATAATGATTGTCAAGTATTTGAAGCCTTAGCCTCTTTAAGGCTTCTCGAGACTAAGATTAGATTAGTCACCAAAGAAAAAGAAAATTATTTTGACTTGATGAGGGCAAGTCTAAGATTAGAAAGACTAGTCTTAAAACAACTTGCAAGTAAATAAATTGCAAGGTAAGTAAATAAATTGCAAGAAAAGTAAGTAAATTGTATTAACAAATGAGCTTATATGCTCTAAAAGATATATATAACTACATAGATATATTTTGTTAGATATAGATGTGAACAACATAAAGAAAAATAGATTTATAAACAAAAACAAAGTATGAACATATTGTTGCTTTCCTAATCTCCATGGGTTTAGAAAACACACACTATGTTCATACTAAGCAAATGAACATAAGGAAAACTTAAAGAAGCATTACCTATGAAAGACAAACTACAGAGAACTTTTAAAGGGATTTTGAGAGAGTAATAGTAGTGTATGAAAGGTGTGAAGGAAATGGAAGAAAGATGTGGCATTTATAGGAAAAGTGGAGGGTAAATTGTGTTCATAAATAAATGAAAAATAAAACAAATTGAGGGAAAAGGGGAGGGCCGACACAAATTTGAGAGGGAGAGAAATTTTTTTTTTTTTTTTTGGTATTTTTGTTAATGAAAAGTAAGATGCAAGAGATGTGAAGTTGGATTGGAAATGAAAATTATAAGAAAATAGGTGTATAGGTTGTGAGAGTAGGTTGTAAAAAAAAGTAGAGATAGATGAATAGTGTAGAATAGTAATGAATAGTATACTGTAAAGTAGATATGATAAATAAAGTGCCGGTAGTAAAAAAATACACGTATAATTACGATATCTGATATTTTTAGTTACCAAAAAATAATAAAACTGATATTTTTAAAAACCTAATATCTTTATGAGTCTAACAGTATGTCTAGAGTATTTTTACTATTTTGAGCCCTGAGACATGCTTTTCGAAAACTGTATCCGATCGAGCTCGAAATGAATCACAGTTTAACTAATTTGATATTTTTAAGCTCTCTCATGTTATTACGAACTATTCTACATATTAATCTCTTAATTACTCTCTTAAGGTTATGAACACAGGCCTGCCAGACGTTGCGTCTAACTAGGGTTTTGTTGACTTTAGGGTTTAAGCTCAACCAATCATAAAACTTTAAGTGTTTACACTAGTGTTTTTGAACCTCCTTGAGCTTGAGATGCAAAAGTCTAGTTAGAGACTATAAACCAAGTGATGGGTCGGAGGCAACTCACCATGAGAGTCTCTTTTGTTTGTTAGGGTTATGTCTTGTCTATATAAGTAATTTTTCTTTTGTTTATGCTTGTTTTTCTTTTGAGTCATTTTCCTTTAGTATTTTTTTCTTTTTTTTTTTTTTTTGGCTATCTACATGCTACTGTGATGCCTCTTCATCTACTTTTATGCAAAAAATTTGAAGGTAGAGCCTTGAAGCCTTCATAACTAGTGGATAATCACTGAATTTGAGCTTTAGAATGTGTTGTGTAGCTGTGAGGATGTTTAGGAGCTGAAAGACGTGGATCTAGATCAATCTTATATGAATATGACAAGCACATTAACCTAAACCCTAAGTGAGTCTCATTTTTTTCTACCCTTTCTTACTGTCCATTTTACTTTTGTACGAAACATTAAAAGTTACAAATGAATATATTTGACTATTCACATGTGGCACTCATTAATTATACTATTTAAGGAAAAGTCGGAGAAATGCCTTTTCAAATCACTCTGATTTATATTGTCACGTCCCAATGGGTACCTTAAACATGGCATTCCACCATACACAATACTAAAACCTAAGAATGGCTACCTCGGTCATACAAAGGCTTCCATATCATGTATAAGGCGTACATCAGAACCAAGGGAATGCATCGGAGTAGCGCAATTTACATTGATAATGATTAGCAACAAGGCAAAGAGAATACTTATCAAAAGACATAAACATGGTAAATTACAATTCTTAGGGGTATATCCCTCTATTGTCTTCAATTCAAAATAAATACACTTCTTAGAAATTTTCAAAACACTAACATAGCAAACATTACATATAAGGAATCTTACAAAGTAATTTCATCCTATGTTCTCATTGCCTTCATAAAAGTTCAACATCCCTCCATGACTTCCTTAATGTCGTGATCTTCGATTTAAGCCTCGGGTATACCTGTTTCAACAAAATCTATGGTGGTATAAGCTTACAACTAGCTTAGTGAGGTATTCATTTTCATTCGCACCATGGTTTCAAACAAGTTCAATTAAATTTTTACGCATATGCTATGCATATAATGTAACAATCACGTGATTACATAAATATATATAGTTATCCGAAAACCATATATAGAATGGATTTACCTCTCTGTATCAAAGGTTAGGGAATTGTTAATGAAGATCCTCGACCTTCTACTGCTAGTTCCCAGCAAAGCGTTCGATTAACTTGACTCCGAACCTAGAGTCACATTCCCGAGCGATTTGGATTCTCTACGAAGGAACATAGCCCGTATCCCAACACGATAACAACCAATCAAACTCTACGCATAAGAGTAGCAGTCTTTTGAAAGAAATGTGACTCGATGTATGCTATGTGCGTGCGTTTTATTTTTCTTAAGACAAATCTTATTAGGGTTTATTAGAGGGAGCGATCAATCAATTTAGCAAACAATAAGCAGTCATACAAGTAAGTAAACAAAACATTTAAATAGGCAGTTTGAAGTTGCGATATTCTTAATTCTCATTTCACACATAAACATAGAATCACATATATACATATTCTCGGATTCCCCATACATATCCATTTTTATATTTTCTTAGTATACTAATGTCACTATTTTACAAGCATATACAAGGTAACGAAATTAAGAGGAATAACTCACCCGTCCATTTCCCAATCTTCTTAGTCGTAGCAATCCTCAAGAAAAGTAATCTCACATCTTTTGTCACCTAGACAAAAGAAATACTTGGGATGAGTATTTCATAGAAATTCTACTTAAACTTTCTAATTCTATTTCACTGCGTTCGTCAAAATCGTATAGAATGAAATTCAATTTTAAATGGCCATAATTTGCTCATTTTAACTCGGAATTTTGCATCTAATATATCGTTTTCTATCTATTTGAAAATATCTATCCATTGCTAAGGTTATTTTTGTCATATTAGGTCGTTTGGGTTTTCGAAACCGTAGGGTACATATTCAAAATGAATATTTCTAGATTTTGCGAAACAATTTTCCAACTCAACTTCATTTAAAAATCCTTTAGTAATATATATATATATATATATGATTTATAAATCCCTTGAGTATATAGATAAGCTCACTTTATATGCAAAAATTCTAATGGTAGTGTCTCAACAATTTATTTCATAAAACAGTTCATTTTGAAGTATTAAAACATAACTTGAAAAATTTCTTTTCAAGTATTTTAAAGAAACTTTATATTTTCCTATGTTATTATAAATGAGTATATTCTTATTTTATTTTTCTCATTCCTTTTTTCAAAACAAGTAAATCTTTCTTCTACTTTGGTCTTTTATAATTTTTACTTCTAGTGATAAAAGATCAAAGTTTTCAAAAGTTTGTTAAGTTGTTGATAACCTATTTATAAATTTGCATTCACAATGGTTGTAGGAAATTATTCCTTTATTCTTGCATTTCTTGTTTAAAATATAATTCTTGTTTTCTAAAACTTGGTTTTTTATTTCCTCTACAAATTTTATTTGAAAAGAATCTTCTTTATTGATAAAATCCTTTGTTTTTTGTCTTATTGTATTTATATTCTTTGAAAATAAGTTCTTTTTTCATAAACTTGAAAATCATTATTTTTCTAAGTGGATTTGTAACTTTATAGGTTGATTTTATCTTAACTTTGAAAACTAGTTTGCTTCTTGGTTTTGTTATGGAGTTGAAAAGATTTTAATCTTATGCTTTTTGTGAAAAACTTTGAATACTAATAAATTATTTTACTAAAATTAGGTTACCATATTATAAAAACAAAGTGTTTATTTCTTATATTTCCTTGTTAAAGCTATCTTTGTTATTTGAGATATCTTTGAGAAAGCTCGTATTATTCCATTTCTATGTTACTGGTAATAATTTCATTATTTAATGATAAGTCACATTGTAGAGAATTTTTAGTTTTAAGTTCCTTTATTAAAGAAAAATTCTACTTTTAAATTTAGTTGAGACAATATCATTATGGTTATGCATGTACATGAGCATGTAAAATAATCAAAATATGAGAAAGATACTAAAAGCAAATAATAATAAGTAAGATAATAAAAATATCAAATATTGAGAACCTTAGCTTTATTAAGGTATCTCGGTTAAGCATTGGGAGCCTTACCTTCATCAAGGTATCCCAAGACTAAGAATAGACTAATCCTAAAAGAATAAAGAAAAGAAAGCAAAGGCTGTTTTGACTTAATATGGATAAGTCTAAAACTAGAAAGACTAGTCTTAAAATAGCATGAAATAAACAAATTACAAAACATGAAAATAAATAAATAAATAACAAGCGAGCTTATATGATCTAAAGAATATATATAGATACATAAATATATTTAGTTAGATATGAATAAAAGTTAGCATAATAACAACAATAATATGAGCAAAGTATAATAATCAACATAAAAATATAGAAATGGATGTTTATGAATAAGAACAATACATGAACATCGTGTAGCTTCCATAACATTAAGTTTAGGAAACTCACACCATAGTCATGTAAAATTACATGACATGGGTAAAATATTGGTAGAATTTAACTTTGACTGTTTATGTGGTAGGAAGTAGAAGATGAATATGGGATTATGCTGTTAGTGATATGTGGTAGATAGTTTGTGTATAAAGAAGGGTTTTAGTGAATAATTGGTATAGAAGAGTTTGGTAAAGAGAAATTTTAGAGAGAGGATTTGTTGAGAGATTTTGGGAAAGTTTTGGTATTAAAATGAGTTGTGTGAAAAAATTGAGGAGGAAGGGGGTGTTTGTAGAATTTTGGAGTGAAAATGAGATTTAATTAAATTAATTGAAAAAGAAAATATTTGAGAGTGAAGAGAGAGAGATGGTGGACGACAAGGTGGGGAGGGGAGAGAGAAAAGTGATTAAAAATTAATTTTAGAAGAAAAGTACAAGAGAAATTTAGTAATATGTAGTGTAGAATTTTTATGGGAAAAGGAAATTATAAGAAATAGGTATGTAGGTTGTAAGAATAGGTTTAGAAAAAGTAGAGACAGATGAATGGTAATAAATAGTAAAAAAGTACTATGAATAGTATACTAGACAAATAAAATACCGATAATAATAAAAATACGTGTATAAATGCGATATCTGTAATTTTTAGTTACCGAAAAATTTTAAAACTAATATTTTTTGAAACCTTATATTTTTTCGAGTCTATTGGTGTTAATGGAATATTTTTGCCATCCTGTGTACCAGGGCATGGTTTTTGAAAACTGATCTCGTTCGGATCTAAAGGACACTAGAAATTTACGAATCTAATATTTTTAAGTTTCCCTATATTATTACGAACTATTATCAACTGTAAGCCCCCGAATTTTTCAACAATGGTTTTGGAATATCGAATCGAAACCCTAAAGTTGGACCCAAGTTGAAACTGAACCTTAAACCAATTTCGATCACAGGATTTCATAAAAGAATCTTCAAAAACAAAAATAGAAAGTTCAATAATCGTTCGATTCGAAAATCTGAATATGAAAAGACATGCCTATCCGATCCCTAAGTTAAACCCCTTAATTTCTAGGGTAAAGTTGGATTAAACCCTAACCCTAGTCAAACCGGAGCTCCAAAAGTCAATAAAGGTCAAGACAATCAAACAATTTCAACTCTGGCAATCCCGCGTTCTCAAACCCTAGAAACAAAATTAAGTTAGTGGCTTAAAATAGTTTGTAATAATATATGGTAACATAAAAATATCATATTCGCAAATTTCGAGTGTCCTTCGGACTCAAACGGGATCAGTTCTCGAAAAGCGTTTCCTGGAGCTCGGAATAATAAAAATATTCCAAAAACACCAAAAGACTCGTAGTTAAACAAGGAATTCAAAAATATCATTTTTAGAATTTTTCGATAACTAAAAATAACAGATATAGCTCGTTTACGCATATTTTTATTACTACTGGTATTTCATATGTCTAGTCTACTATTTATAGTACTATTTCACTATCTCTACTTTTTCTTACACCTATTTCTTAGTACCTACATACCTATTTTCTTACTTTTTATATTTCCAATACAACTTTATCACATCAAACCTTACACATTATTTTTTTCTTTACAAAAAATTACAAAACAAGCAAAAATCCCTCTCTCTTCCTCTCATTTGCGCCGGCTTCTCTCTCTTCTCTAAATTATTTTTCTTTTTCAATTATTTTATTACATCTAAATTTCACTCAAAAAATTCTATAAATACCCCATTCCTCCTTCATTCCTTAACACACTCACTTTACATAACAAAACTCTATCAAAATACTCTCTCAAAACCTCTCTCCAACCATTCCCTCTCAAAACCCTTTCTACCAATTTCTACTATTCAAGAAAAATAACAAAACTATTTATCTTCTCAAACCTTCCATTAAACCTTAGGTAAAATCCTACTTAAATTTCTTCATCATGTTCATACAACTTAGCATGAGCTTAGTGTATGTTTCTTAGGCTCATATGAGCTAAAGAAGCAACAATATGTTCATATTTTGTTTTTGTTCATGATTCATATTTTACATTATGTTATTATTATTGTTATTATTTTTGCTCTAATGTAACTTATATAATATTATGTATACTATGTATATATATTTATTTAGAGCATATAAGCTCATTTGTTATTTATTTATTTACTTGTTTTATGCAATTTATTAAGACTAGTCTTTCTAGTTTTAGACTTGTCCATATCAAGTAAAAACAATTTTCTCTTCTTTCTTTTGAGACTAGTCTATTCTTAATCCCGGGTTGCCTTGATGAAGCTAAGGCTCCCAATATATGACCGGATACCTTTATGAAGCTAAGGTTCCAATGCTTGACTATTTTATTATATTTATTTACTTATAAGTATTTCTTTCTATCTTATTATGTATTATCTTTACTTTTACATAACTACATAATCATATTCATGCATGATTATAATATTGTTGTCTTAAGTAAAAATAAAAAAAGGGGTTTTTAAACAAGGAAAAGTGAACTAGAATTCTCAATAAAGGAGTTTTCAACAAGAAAGTCTAAATTTTGTTTTTCAAAAGCTTAGACAAATTGATCATAAGTTTTTAAGTAATAGTGCCAAAGATTTCTTCAAAATAAAAGGAACTCATTTTTTTTATAAATCAAAACCAAATATTCTATAAAGATAGAATTTTTAGCATTGAACTTAATATTCAACTTAACCATATCTTTTGTAAAACTTAAATAGATTCATTATAGACTTTGAAAATCACCTACTAAGAAAGCCTCTACAAAACTTAATTTTTATATGTTGTTATTCTCTTTTCAAAATTTAATAAAGAAATTTTGCTAAGTCTAATGTTGACAATCCTTTATTAAGAAAGCTTTTCTTATAAACTTGTCTAAGAGAATTATTCTACCATTTAACAAATATTAAGAATAAAACAAGTTTTTTAAACCAAGATAAAGTCAACTTATTATTTTGAAAACCAACTTAGAAAAATAAAATTTGCCAAGGAAGTAAAGTTTTAAAGGTATATCTATTTTCTAAAGGAGAGAAATGATATAAAAATAAAAGGAAAATATACATTTAACACAACTTCAAAAATTTGACCACATCAAAAACTTAAAGGATATTTTGAAAAAAAAAAACTCTAGAAATAAAGTTAATAGATAATTAAAGAACCAAATTTTTGAAAAAGAATTTACTTTTGAAAAGTGAGAAAATAAAATTATAATAGGAAAACATTTACTCATAACCACTCAAATATACTTTTCTAAACAAATCAAAAAGGAAAAATTCTCAAAAGTTTTATCTTTTAAAACCATCAAAGACAAATTGTTTATGAAATATCAATATTGAGACAACACTACAAAAATCATGCATACAATATGAGTGCCTATATATGTTCAAAGGATTTTTCAACTATATATACATCCATATATTTTGCTTAAGGATTTTTGAGTAAAGTAAAGTTTGGAAAAATCATATTTTGTAAATTATAGATTAGTAACTATTTTGTACCGTAGTATTTTCCAACTCAAATGGCTTTTTATGACAAAAATAACTTTAGAAATGGATATATTTTTTCGAGTAGGTAGAAAACGGTATATTATATGTGCAATTCCGAGTTAAAATGACCAAGTTATGGCCATTTTAAGTTGGAATTATCTTCTATACGAATTTTAACAATCTTATGACATAGATTTTGATAAGTACCATAGAATCAATAAGAAATACTCATTATGGATATTCTTCTTGATTAGGTGATCCCGAGGAGGAGTATTCACACCCGGAGGATTATTTTGATTAGTGGATTTACCGATCGACTCATCCGTAAGAAAGATAGATCCTCATGGCCAAGTGAGTTTATTTTACTACCTTTTACGTACTTGGTTGTGCTTGTAGCTAGAGGCAACAGAAGTAGGAAAAGACGAAAATGAATTATGTATGATAATATTGGTTGAAAGTATGTTAAGCATATCGAGGCATGAATTGTTGTTACTTAACTTATGTTTTACTATTATTCTGTTGGAGTGTACGCAAAATTCTATGATCACCTTTAAATTACTTTAAACATATACTACGAATTATATTAATTGATTCATGCATATCACCTAGTTAGTTTCATTGCATGAGCTACTATTCTCGATGGGACAAGAGTTTAGTAGCCGGATGTGCAGTAGCCAGAAATCTGCAAGATGGGTGATTAGGAGCCTGAAAGAACTATTTTGAGATGGACAAGTAGGCGCCTAAAATAAACTACATGAGTTGGATTTAAAAATGGGTTTTAAAGAGCCTGAAACACCTAACCTTGAATGGAGGGGTAAATCCATTCAAACATATGATTTCCAGTAGATCATATGTATTACTTGATGACTTGCTTGATGCATTCATATGCTTGTTTAATAACTTGTTTGAAATTATTTATACAAGTACGTTGATTTAGGAATATTCTCACTAAGCTAGTTATGCTTATACTCCGATATACCTTTGTTGTACAGGACTATATCTTTTATGCCCGAAGACTTCATATACTCGAGAGGGATGATGTTTTAGAAAAGCTTCTGGAAATCTTTTGAAGATTTTAGGTTAAATATCCTTTAATGTCTTTTGAAATTAGTATTATTTTGATTAAGTTGATATTATTATTGTTTGGAGAATTATAAGGGAAAACTCCTAAGATGATGTAAGAATTATATTCTCTTAATGATAAATTGGAGGATTATTTAGATTCTTATATGTATTCACCATCTCAAACTATACATCCCACCGGTGTCTCCTATTGTTGTGATAGACGCCTTACATATGGTGTTGAAAACTTTCGCATGACTTCGGAAAGTCATTCTTAAGTTTTAATACCTTATGTGGCAGAGTTCCACGTTTAGGTACCCTTTGGGGCGTGATATCAACAATTATTTCCATTTCGTTATTTAGGGTTTAAGAGCACGGAATTGTTGAATCTTAAACACTATGGTTTGTTGTAAGCTTTGTTGGCTTTTAGGGTTCCTATTTGACTCTCTGCATGTTGATTGTATTCGTAAGATTATAAAATTTTGGAGTGTTGTCTGTATTATATTTTTAGTTCAATGTCTATGGTTTATTTTATTTCATTTGTGATTATTAAATATTTTTCGGTTCTTGGGATCGTTTAACCGAGTCTAGGGTTATGGGTTGACTCAGTTTGACTTTTGGTGAAAATTGAAAAACAAAATTTATTCTAAAACTCACCGAAGGATTTAAGATCTTAGTATTTCATTGTCGAGCGTTATTTGAATATATCGTCTTGATTTACGTATTAGGAAGCGGATAGATGATTTGATTGGTGTATGAATATTGAATCAACCGATAGTTGGATATTCTATTTTGTTTTGAGGGTTCTCTTTTTCTTAAGATTAAGAATTCTCGTGTTTGACCTTATTTAGAATTAGGTTTTAACTCAGTTTGATTTTTAGGGTTTCGATTTTAGTTTTTGACTTATAGGATTATTTTCTAAGAATTATGAAAATTTCAGGAGTTTACATGTACACCCTTACAACTGCCCTTACAAGCCTTTGGCGAGCTTGTAAGATCTCTTGTACACCCTTATAGCCGCCCTTACAGGGCTCTAGTCAAGACTTTTTCTTCCTGATCTCCAAAAGTACGCCCATATAAGAGACCTTACCGGCATCTAGAATCGAGCTTTCTCTCCTTTACCTAGAATTGCGGCCGTACAATGTATTTCTTCATCATGGTTTTTGCTTCTTTGCTTTCTTTTTTATTAAACTCTCCTCAATTTCCTTTTAATACTTCCAATGTGCTCCAATTTGACCTAAAATGAATATATATAGCAGTTAAGCACCAATTCTACTATGAATCATGTCAATAAACCATCAATTGGACTTAATTAACCTTTAAGAAAAAGGATAAATCATGCTTATCAATCATATTGCAGCTTATTCCATCCATTAACACGCAACATCAAGTACATAGTTAAAATAGTTCATGAATATTTTGGGTATTCTAAGAGACAAAAAAAATTGAGTCTACTTCTGATTGTAGATTTTAGTGCTTAAAAAGTTTCCATATGGTTATGTGTTTTCTACTTTTTATAAAAGAGTTTTGCTTAGTTCCTCCAACCTTTCATTTTCAAAAGATTTTATGGCTCAAGTTGAAACAAATCAAGGTTACTCCTATAAAACTCATAATAACCTCAACACAAGTATGATATCAAATTCATATGGGGAAAAGAAAAAGAATAACATGATTGCCTCTCACTCCACTAGCAACATTGTAGCACCCTAACTTGATGGTGTAAATCCCCGAAATTTTTGGATCCAAATTAAAGACCTAAACCCTAATCGGAAGTCAAACGGATTCTTAAGTCAAACAAAACCCTAGTTTACCGTAACCGTTTAACTCCAGCATTGCCGTTTTCTCAAACCCTAGAAAACGAAGTTGGAAAAATTAGTTGTAATAGTTCATAATAGCTATAGGTTTTCTAAAAATATCAGATTGAAGAATTTCAAGTGTCCTTTGAACCCGATCGGACATAATTCTTGAAAAACGTGTTAGGAAGCCGGAATAGGAAAAATATTCCAAATATACCGTTAGACTCGTAAAAATATGAGATTTCCAAAAATATCAATTTCGTAATTTTTCGGTAGCTAAAAATATTAGATATCGCTTTTATAGTGTATTTTCTTACTATCGGTATTTAATTGTCATGTCTACTTTTACATTACACTATTTTCTACTATTCTACACTATTCATCTATCTCTACTTTTTCTTACAACCTATTCTTATAAGCCATACACCTATTTCTTACACATTTTCATTTCCAATACAACTTCACATCTTTCATTTCTTACTTTTAAATTAACAAAATAACAACAAAAAATAAATTTCTCTCCTCCTAATATGCCAAAATGGCACCGGCCCCTCTCTCCATACATCAATTTGATTTGTTTTTCAATTATTTAATTAACACAAATTATCTCCCACATTTTCCTATAAATACCCCTTCATACCTTCACTTCTTTCACACCTCTTCTTCTCTAAGGTTACTCTACAAAAATTTCTCTCCAAATTCTCTCAAGAGAAGTCTCCTTAGTATAGCTTCCTTTAGGTAAGAAAATTCTCAAGAATTCTTCATGTTCATCTACTTAGTATGAGCTTAGTGTGTGTTTTCTAAAACCATGAAGGTTAAGAAAGCAACATTAGGTTCATGCTTTGTTTTTGTTCATAAACATAATTCTTCTATGTTTCTTTTATGTTCTTTACTATCTAATATATCTATATAACTATAAATATTATTTAGAGCATATAAGCTCATTGTCTTACAATTTATTTATCTTTCATGCAATTTATTTACTTCATTACAATTTATTTAATTACAAGTTGATTTTAAGACTAGTCATTCTAGTCTTAGACTTCTCCTCATCAAGTCAAAACAATTTCTCTTTCTTTCTTTTCGGGACTAGTCTTTTCTTAGTCCCGGGGTACCTTGATAAAGCTAAGGTCCCAATACTTGATTTACTTTATTATTTATTTAAGCTTTCAAGTTATTATGTTCCTTTATAATTCCATAGTTATGATTCATATTCATGCATGAACATAATGTTTTTGTCTCAACCAAAAATAAATGAGAAAGTGTTTTCTTGGATTAAAAGTCCTTTCTAAAAGAAATAAATATGGAAAATGGATTTCTTAAAAACCCATGAATATGTATGGGAATGATTTTTCTTACATAAACAAAAGGTTTTATGAAAACTTATCTTTTATCAAGAAATAGAAATTCTTTTGGAATCATTACAAGAAATAAAAATGTCATTTTGCTACTGTTGAAATCCAAGTTTAGAAAAATAAAACCACACTTTAGAAAATTAAAGTAATTACAAAAGATTTCATTTAGAAATAGAATATTCATCTTAATAACTAGAAAATCCTTCGAAAGTAAAATAGAATCTCAAGTTCAAAGCCTTTTAAAACCTTACTTTTTACAAGATGAGACAATTTTATTTACTTCATACATATGTTATGAGTCATTACAAATATATATATATACCTTTCAAAAAGTTTACAAAATAATTGAAATATTTATCTTTTCAAATGAGCTTTGTTTACAAGAAGAAAAACAAGCGTTTGCAAATTCGTGGCAAATCTGGTCGCTACCTTTGCGGAACCCAAATGACTTAGTTTTATAAAAATAAGCTTAGAAATGCGTAGATCTTTTCGAGTAGGTAGAAAACAATATATTATACGCGAAATTCCGAGTTAAAATGAGCAAGTTATGGCCATTTTAAGTTGGGATTTCCCCATATACGATTTTACCACGATTTTAAGATTAGAATCTTCAAGGATAGAATTTCATGAAATACTCATTTTGGGTATTCTTCTTGATTAGATAATCACGATGAGGATTGTTCGTATCCCAAGAATTACTACGATTAAGTGGAATTTCCGAACGACCCATCCAATTCAAGAAAGGTGTCATCATGGCCGAGTGAGTTCACTTCCCGTAAATTTTCTCATACTCTTGATTGTGCTTGTAAAATTAGTTGCACTAGAAGTTAAGAAAAATCAACAGGAAGTGTCTGATAATATGTTGAAAGAATACTAAGTATATCGAAACTTGATTTGTTATAATAAAGTTGTATGTGCATTAATATCTTGAAGTGTTTGATTTTGGTTGATCATTTGAATGAAGTTAAATGTAACTACTAGACTTCAATTAAATAAATTATTCATGCACTTCATATGTTGAGTCACATTGCATTCACTACTATACAATTGGTGGGACAAGTGTATAATAGTGGTGGTAGACATAACCAGTATATCATGTATGTGGCTAGTAGGAGCCGGTAAAAAACTACAAAATTGGTGGCTAGTAGGAGCCTGTAATAACTACAAGTTTTTGATGGCGTATAGGAGCCGGTAAGATCTATAAAAGTGTTTCTAAAAGTTGTGGCTGTAATTGGCCTGAATATCCAACCCCGAATGAAGGGCGTAAATTCATTCAACATATGATTCCCGGAAAGTCATATGTCTTGTATGCTCACGTGCTTGTTGCATTGCATACGTTTGAATAATAAACTTGATTGATAATTTACTTCGAGTATGAATTTTGGGATTTACTCACTAAGCCCTTAAGCTTACACCCCTATAGATATTTGTATTCTCAGGAACACCTAATTTTGTGCCCGAGGTCTTCCAGTATCCATATACGTTTTATGTTGAAGCTTTTGGAGGAAATCTACTCGAAGACTTAGATTAGAATTCCTTTGAAATCTTTAATTTTGAAGTTATGAAGTTTATCTCGATCCATGGAATTAGCGGGGGTATGCCGCTAAGAAATTGTGTAACAGACCGTTGATTATTTATGAGATAATATACTTTATTTCTGGATTCTTGTATATTTATCTTTACTTGCTTAAACTATGCTTCCCAAAAGCGTCTCCTATTACCGTGTTAGACGCCTTACATATAATACTAAGGCTTTCGCATGACTAAGGTAGCCATTCTTAAGCCTTGATATTATATGTGGCGGACTGCCACGTTTAGGGTACCCTTCGGGGCGTGACAGATGGCATTACAACCTGCCACATGTCATTAACATAGATGGACACGCTAAGGCTATGAAACACTAATCCACAATTATCCAAAACATATCTCCAATACTCACATGCAAAAGGGTACCTGTTTATAAACATCATATAAAAATCTTCAACAACATATTCGACACAAACCAAAGCCAACATAACTCAAAGTTATAAACATTAGAAATAAAAGCTTATAAAACTTTCCAAAATCCATAAAAAAAAAAAAAGAAAAAATACATATAAAGCTTTATAGGTCTTCCAAAAACTATCTTTAATCCCAAGCATGTCTAGGAGTCATCAGGATAATCAAGTCCACTGACATCATCCCCATCATCTACATAAATATCATATCCAGACAAATAAAATACAACCAGATCGTCACCTGTTCCTGAAAAAAATAAAAGAATGAGCGAAATAGTCTAGTACGCCAAACCACAAATATAAGCACATGAGCACACATCATATATATTCACATTAACCTATTCTAATGCTTCAAACAAAGGTTATTATCTTTTTAATAGTCATCAAACAATCCAGTTTACAACCATCTGCAGTCCAGTCCTAAACCTAGAGTAACTCATGACTCCATAAAAACATATAACATAGAAAATAAGTAATATGTACATATATTAGTGTTGAGTAATACCCACACACCCAATGTCGTCATTGCACAACTCCTAAACTACCGGAATCATTTATGTGTGCAACTCCACTAGGGACAACAATACACACATATCATCAAGGCGCCAACATTAGTATCATAGCCTACCTAGTCTTTACTAACAGCAACCAAACACAAACAGCAAGAAAATTTAATTGAAAACCAAATAGAATTATGTCATATTATAAATTCTAAGCCTACAAGCACCTACAACAAGCAAGGAATGGCCGTACCCAAAAAATTTTCTAGGAATAGGAATTTAATTCATCGAAACCTTGATCACATAAATAGAAAAGGTTTCAATACATATCTTCTATAAAATAAACCTAATTCAATATCACCTAAACCCTAATCTCAACAAAATCATATATCCATACCTTTCTCTTAGATTGAAACACAAAAATTCTCTAAAAAAACATATCTCCTCAACAATCCCTCTAAACCCCAAAATTCCATTCAATACAAATAAATCCTAAAATTAACAAAATTCATTTCTATACAATCATAAGGATTAAGAACATTCAAACTTACCTAGACTTTGATTCTTAAACCTCTTTAATCATCAAATTCCAAATCTCTAAGAAAAATAGGGTTTTCCTTCAATTTCTCCTTCAAAACCAATAGAAACCCCAAGAAATTTGATAGTTCCTCTAAATCTTAAAGAAAAGGAAGAGATTTGTTTACCTTAATCTGGACTTCTCAATCTCCTTGGATGCTAGAATCATGCATGGAGAGGATTTTCTTAGTTTAGGAATGCTTTAGAGAAGGAAACATAAGGCCATGATATAAAGAATTTCGTGAAAACCCTTTATCTTCCGAACAGGATACGCTGGCGGTGTTGAACATACGCCAGTTGTGTAAACCAAAGGCTAGCAGCGTAAATGCTAGAAATGGTGGCCATTTGCTCTCAGGTCGAATTTTTTACATGTAGGCTAGCATGTACACTGGTGGCATATATATTAAAGCTAGCAGTATACATACTTAAGCTGGCGTCCTACATAAATCAGACATAATTTTTCAAATTCAACACTGGCTTCATGTCATACCCCAAAGGGTACTCTAAACGTGGTAGTCCACCACACACAGTATTAAAACTTAAGAATGGCTTTTCGAAGTTATACGAAAGCTTTAACACCATATGTAAGGCGTCTATCACAACAATAGGAGATACGATGGGATATGTAGTTCAGAATAGTAAATATAGCATACAAGAAATCTAATTTAACATTAAGAGAATATAATCCTTAAATCATCTTAGGATTTTTTCCTTATAAATCTTCAAACAACATAATATCAACTTAGTCTTTCACACAAGGAGATAATACTATCACCAGAAGATATTGAGGATATTAAGCCTAAGATCTTCAAAGGATTTCCAGAAGCTTTCCAAAACATAATCCCACTCGAGTCTATGAAGTCCTCGGGTATAAGAAATATTGGTCTTGTTACAATAAAAGTCCATCGGAGTATAAGCATAACTAGCTTAGTGAGGATATTCCTAAATTAACGTACTCGTATCATTAATTTCAAACAAGTTATTAAGCAAGCATATGAATGCATCAAACAAATGAACAATCAATACATATGATCTACCAGAAATCATATGTTTGAATGAATTTACCTCTCCATTCAGGGTTAGGTGTTTCAGGCTCTTTAAACCCATCTTTAAAATCCAACTCATGTAGTTTATTTTAGGCTTCTACTCGCCCATTTTTAAATAGTTCTTTCAAGCTTCTATTCGCCCATCTTGAAATAGTTCTTTTAGGCGCTTATTCGCCCATTGTAACGCCCTAACCTGTTGGCAATTACAACCTGCCACGTGTTCTCTCTTAAATAGGACACGCAAAGGCTATAACATTCTAACACCACAACTTAAAACATATAAAATATACTCTCCATAACTCTCTCAGAGGATACAACAAAAAGTTCAAATCCTATAAAAACTTGTAAATAACAATCTTTTCAAACATCTTGTTGATCCAAACAATGTTGGCGAAACCAAAGCCAACAAATCCAAAATACATAAAATTTTAAAAAAAAATTTAACATATAAATTCTTAATATAGTTCCAAATATTGTCAATGATCTTAAAATTCTTCTCATATAAATCTATATCTGAATCTATTCCTCAACAGGGTAATCTGGACCGCTATCGTCATCCCCATAATCTATGTATAGATCATAACTCAAAAGATCATATACAATATCTTCATCACCTACACCTAAAAAAAAAATAAAGGATTGAGCACAAAGGCCTAATACATCCAAACCACACGCACATGCACATGATCATACATAACACAATATCAAATACAACTTATAATTTCTAATGCAACAAGCACAAATTAATTTATCTTTTCATTAGCCTGCAACCAACACAGTTTAGGAATACTCATGATACAAACCCAAACCCGGAATAACTCAGATTCCGAAACACATATTATAATATATACATATATATTTGCATGACCAGCCAAAGCTTGAAAGCACGACTCCTAGTCTACCAGAATCATCTCCAAGCACGAGTCCACTCGGGATAACCTCACACAAGGATCATCAGGTTGTCTCACTAGAGATCACCCTCCACCATGGCCTCACCATGAGTTCTACTCTAGTCGAAACCACTCACAACCAACACTCAGTTTCAATTAAGGTCGTATATTTGTTAATCAGGTTATAAATTCTAAACCTATCACGCACAAGCAGCAAACAAGGTAAGGACATACCTGGATTTACTTCCAATCCAAATCTACTCAACAGAAACTTTAATTGAAATGGAACATTAATCTCACAATACTCCTGTATATCAATATATGTCGCAATTAAAATTCAATTATAATCATGATGTCAAACCCTAACCCTAATACCATAACCTAACCAAATCTTAACTCACCTGTTAATTTTGTTTTTACTTCACAGAAACCCTAACATCAATTTCTCCTCAAATCTTCCTTGATCTCCACAATCCTTCACAACATACATATATATATATAAAATCTTCAATGAATAGATCCCTTATAAAAGTTTATAACTTTGAATCTATAGAGATAGGGCAAATTCATACATACCTATAATTTGCAGAACTTGATTGAAATCAGAAACCCTAATTCTTTAAATCTTTCTCCTATCACAATTAATACCATCATCATGACATGTTTCCTAATAATCTATGAATTACAAAAATTAGGTTAGAGATGTTACCTTCAATTGGATTTGAATCTTATATTCTCCAAAACCACTCTAGTGTTTCGCTTTTAGATTTTGAATCTCCTTCAATCGATATATAAAACTGGAATTAGACTATCTACCTAAAGGAAAGGAATTGAAAATAAGAGAGTTTAGACCCACATACCTTAATTTTGGCTGAGAAGAAATGTGGGAAAACTTATGGGGTATAAGGCTTATTTATAGAGAAAGATGGCTTAGGAAAAACGCAACCCTACGTCATAAATTAATGAAGATTTACTATTTTTTTTCCATGTGAACACAATAAAATTATATTTCAACTTTGACCATAAAACCTTCTTATTTAATATCCTTTAACTCTTTGACTCTTCTTAATAATCCTTTTATATATATACCTAAAGAAATATATATACATAATACTATATATAAGTTATATTAGCACAAAAATAATAATAATAACAACAACATAATAACATAATGTAAAATATGAACATGAACATATTGTTGTTTCTTTAACTTTCATGAGCCTAAGAAACATACACTAAGCTCATGCTAAGTTGTATGAATATGATAAAGAATCTAGGCAGGATTTTATCTAAGGTTTAATGGAGGATTTGAAAAGAGATGAATGGGTAGAGTGTTTTTGTTACTTTTCTTAAATAGTAGAAATTGGTAGAGAGTGTTTTGAGAGGGAATGGTTGGAGAGAGGTTTTGAGAGAGAATTTTGGTAGAGTTTTGTTATGTAAAGTGGATATGTGAAAGAATGGAGGAATGAGGTATTTATAGAATTTTGGAGTGAAATTTTGATGTAATAGAATAAATTGAAAAAGAAAAATAATTGAGAGGGAGAGAGAGAAAGTTGCGTCGGTCATGAGGGAAAAGGAAAGAGAGTGAGTTGATTTTGTTTGCATTTTATAAGAAAATAATTAATATGTAAGATATGATTTAATATAAGATGTATTGGAAATGTAAAAGTATAAGAAAATAGGTATGTAGGTAGTAAGAAATAGGTGTAAGAAAAAGTAGAGATAGTGAAATAGTAATGAATAGTAGGAACAGTATTATGAATAGTAGACTAGACATATAAAATACTGGTAGTAATAAAAATACACGTAAACGAGCTATATCTGATATTTTTAGTTACCGAAAAATTATGAAACTGATATTTTTGAAATCCTTGTATAATTACGAGTCTTTTGGTGTTATTGGAATATTTTTATTATTCCGAGCTTCGGGACATACTTTTCGATAACTGATCCCGTTTGGGTCTGAAGGACACTCGAAATCGACGAATATGATATTTTTATACTTCCTTATATTATTACGAACTATTATAAGCCATTATCTCAATTTCGTTTTCTAGGATTTGAGAGCGTGGGATTGCTGAAGTTGAAACTGTTTGATTGTCTTGATCTTTGTTGACTTTTGAAACTCCGATTTGACTAGGGTTAGGGTTTAATCCAATTTTACCCTAGAATTTGAGGGGTTTATATCAGGGATCGGATAGGTAGACCTTCTCATGTCAGGTTTTCAAATCGAACAATTATTGAACTTTCTATTTTTGTTTTTGAAGATTCTCTTATGAAATCCCGTGATCGAAATTGCTTAAGGTTCGGTTTCAACTTGGGTTAGAATTTAGGGTTTCGATTCGGTATTCCAAAACCATTCTTCAAAAATTCGGGGTTTATACTTCAATACTATCGAAGCCACTGAACATACAGCAGCAATATAGGATTTTAAGCCGGCGGCATACTTAGCCGATGTACAACTACAAAAATCCATCTTTAATTATATCTCTACCATTTAACAAAACAAATAACTTTACTTTAGAGTGGACCATAAAACCCTCTTATAATATATTAAATGACACTTTTACCCTTCTTTAGAAATTATTTATCTATATATTACAAATACTGTCAACTTATGTGACTTATTTCCATTGTGCTACTATCAACTTTCCTTCAAATACTATTTTTAATCTCTTATATCTTCATCATTCTTAAGGAATATGAATATTTTTTATTTGACATCAATATTTTATAAAGTGATTAAGATGAATGTACATAGAAAAGTTCAGTAACAGCAAAGTTATTAAAGCCTTGAATGCTTCCTATATATTGTGCAAGGCAAGGATTTGACCTTTTATCCTATCACCCTTTCCACTACTATTATCAATTGGCAAGGAATGCAGTCAACTGAATAAATCACTAAAGAGCCAACATGGTGTATATATATGAAGAGTAGTAAAGATTACTACTTTTGTACAAGTTTCTTCTCTTAGATTCATTCCGACCAAGTTAAGGCTTGCTCTTACTCAAATATGGTAATTTATTAACATTTTGTTGTTTCATAACTTTAATTTACACCATTATGAACCGTGTCTAAATTAAACTTTAGTTGAGTTATCTAATAAATGATTCCTTGGATTATAGTTGGAAAAAAAAATAGGATATAGAGTTTTATGCCTAAGGACTCATGTTGTTCATATATTATCCTTTGAAATTATGAGCTTATGTATTGCCTTTTTATAGACACTTATGTCTACATTCTTGCATATAACGCATTGGTAGATAAAAATTGTCAAGTGAAAGAGGATAATTCTTTAGATAACTCAAAAGTAATGTTAGTTTCTTAAGTCTTCCTTATATGTAGTATAATAACAACATTGGTGTGCTTACAGAATAACAGTGTCCCCTTTTAGGTACTCTTAGTCTTGCCCAGTCATTGAAACACTTGAAGGATGATCATCATCCTTCATAATTCTAATTAGTAGTAAGATATGTTGGCATATTTTTTGCTTCCTCATGAGTAATGTTAACATAGGATTTGAGACATCTCTATATGAAATATATGTACAAGAATTAATATAAAGTTTTCCCCCATTTTTTTAGGCTTCTGTAGAGATACACAACTAGCTAGCTTAATTTGAATGAAATTAAAAGGTTTACTGTCATAGAAAATAAAGTGAAGTGACTAAGAAGGATATCTTATTTTTAGCTAGATTATAAATAAAGTCTTATTATTCCCCCAAGGGATTATGAGCTAATTTTTTACGAAGGAGTATTCCTCTTTTGTTGGGTTTTAAGGGAATAATATATGTAAGATATGTTAGTTCTCTTGGATAAACAAGATCTTAGAATTTTTATCTTCCTTTTAAGACATCATGTGAATGATAGATATGTAAATTTTCTTACATTTTCTTTATTTTTCTTGTACCCATGAAATTGATAAGTGGTGAATAGACATCTTAAGTTATGTGTTTATTGATTATGTTGGTGATGAGCAAAGTAATACAATCAGGTGTAGAAGATGAAGTCCAACTAAATTTTTTGCATAAGCGAAGAAAGTCATAGAGTTCTTAACCTTTCATTTTGTGCTTAGCTTAAGTAGCATTAAGCTAAGATATTGTAAGCCTCGTTTTCTTAATAAACCAAGCTCGGTTTCGGAAACCGGAATCAGGAATCGAAACCTTAAAAAGAATGCTTAGGGCTAGTATGAAACCTAGGAACCCTAAGTCCGCTAGTACCAAGAATAAAACCTCGGAACAATAAAAATGAGTTAGCTTTAGAATATAGTCCTAAATAATATATCGAAACATAAAAAGATCAGATTTCGGAGAAATTCATCTGTTTCGAACCAGATCAAGAGCTGTTTTTGAAAACTGGTCCCCGGTGCTTAAAAATAGAAGATATATTCCAAAAGACTCTTTAGAATCGAAATTTAATAAGGAATTCAAAATTATAATTATAAGAATTTTTCGGTTCATAAAAATTACAATTATAGTTCTTTTATTGTATTTTAATTACTACCGGTAATTTAATTGTCTAATCTACTTTTTGATTTCTAATCATTGCTTTTCACCAAATACAACCAACTATACTCTATTTTTACATCCTTACAACTTATCTCTTACAATTTATTTTTCTAATACAATTTTATTACTAACACTACTTAATTAAATTTGAAATCTTACACAACACAACGCACACATTTCTCCTCCCCCATTTCTCCAAACTAGCGTACCCCCCTCCCCTCACCCCCCACCCGGTTCTCTCTCTCTATTTTGTTTTATATTTTTAAAATTAACACAAACCCTAATCTCATCCTCTATATATACCCTTTTATGCCTTCTTCACTTCACTTTCTTTCTTTTTCCACTTAACCAAACTTTTAAAAATTTTTTCTCTCCACTCTCTCTCCTTCTCAAATGCCATGACCCCTGCCCCTCCCCTCTCTACACAAACATTTCCTTCAAGTTCTCTTGTTCAAACACTCATTAGGTAATAGATCTAAACCCTACCACATATAAAACATGTAATGGCAAGATTATACATGTTTGATTCCACCAAAAATCGCCATGAGCTTTAGGTAAGAGATTTGGAAACACTTATACATGATTTTCATGCCATCACAATATTGTGGATCTATTGTTTTAAGTTATTCTTGCTATATTTTTGCTATATATATTTTTGTTGATATTTTTGTGGATATATCTTGTTACTAACCTTATCATCATAATGATTTAACTTGCATTTCATGCATCTAACATCATCAACATGCTAATCTAACTCTTGAGACTAGTCTTTCTAGACTTAGGAAACTTTGAATATGATCTAAGGCTTTCAAGCTTGCATTTGCATCTACAACATAATTGTCATCATATTTCTATTTTGTTTTGAGCATATAAATGTCATAAAAATTTGTTTTATGTGAATAAAAGACTTGTAATATGATAGTAGTAATGAGAATGTTGCCAAAAGCTCAATATATATTTTTGTTCCCATTAAAAACAATTTTTGAAATTCGGATTTAAAAAGACACCTATTGTGAAAACCTAATTTCTAACTCCAAGATGGGGTTTTTATATAAAATACGAAAGGCTTATTGAATAGGTATCATAAACAAATGATTTTGATGAGTTAAACCTAGTTCTAATAAAAGATATTTTCAAATAAGAAAGGTTTGCAAGAGTTAAATTAGAACTTTGTCTCAACTCCAATAAGAACATAAAAATTGTAACTAGGAGGAGTTGATGTATAAAGACTAATTTTCCAATCTCAAAATAAGAGTTTTATTAAAAAAAATGGAAGCCTTCAGGAGTAGGTTTGATTGGGACTCAATTTTAAAAAGATCAAATGAGTTTTACTCGAGAAATAATCTCGAAACAAATTACAAAATTCGGATTTAAAAAAAACCATATTTAAACACCTATTTTCAAATTCCAAAATGAGGATTTTAATTGAGAAAGTGAAGCCTTTGGGAATAGGTGTAAGGATTTCATTATGGCAAGAACAAATGAATTTATCAAGAAATATTTCTAAAACAAAGGAAAAGTTTCAATACATAAATCCAACTCTATTTGCATCAACAATTCTTGTAAAATTCATAACTAGGCAAGACCCCTATTTAAACATCTATTTTCCAACTCCCAAATAAAGAAATTTCTTAAATTAATGAGGGTATTAGGCATATAGGTCATCAAGGCTTTATTTTAGTAAAAACAAAGATGATTTTTCAAGAAACGAAGCTAGTTTTTCTAAATCAAGTATTCTTAAAGTTTTCGCAAAGTGAAATTATCTAAAAGTTCTTTTTAACCAAATATCATCAAGAACATACATATAGATAGCTTATAATATGTCATTCATGGTATTAATTTGTTGATATTGCATGTACATTTAATATACATGGTAGAAACAATGTAAGTTTTCACAAAACAATTTCAAAAACATGATTTTTACCTACGACCATATCTGATCTGAACTTGTCGAGACCTAAGAGTTTTCAAAGCTTAGGAATAACATTAGAATTAGGTAAATATTTTGTAGATAGAAATCAACTACTTATATACAAAATTTCGAATTAAAATGACCAAGTTATGGTTGTTTTAAATTGGAATTTCCGCAAACTATGAAAATTATGAACTTGAAAGTTTTTGTTGTTAAGTTAAAATTAGTTATAGTTTGAAATACTCATTTGGGTATTTCTTTTATTTAGATGATTGTGAATCGGAGGATTCTTTGCCCTCGGACTATTATGAGTAAAGACCGGAGACCATAACCGAGTGATTCATACTTCCTATTTACAATTCCTTATTGTACATGTAATTCGTAGTTTCATTAGAGTGATAGGCAAAGATAAAAATGGAAATGCATGATGGGAAATTATGGGATTATGTATGTTTCTTGATGTATTGAGAAAAATGTGTTAAGTATATCGAAACCGGGTGATTAATTGATGGATGTCCATATGTCATGATTATGATTGTTTGCGAATTGCTTGGTCACCTATAATATTGTATTAATGATTACTCGGATTAACAAGTAACATATACATAATCATTTCATGTTGGGGATGGTGCATTTAATCATGTTGGTACCTGTGATCCATAAATGGTATGAATGAAATGGTTTGCCCGTGATCCATAAAACGGTACAATTAATGGGTTGCTCGTGAGTCATAAAACAGAACAGTGAATTCAAAGTTAGTACCACAGGATTCGATAATCTCTAACCCCGAATGAAGGGTGTAAATCCACTCAACATATGATTTCTAATTGATCAAATGTCTTGTATGCCCATGTTGTTGTTGCATTTCATATGGATGATTGAAACAACTTGATTGTATGATACGTATATTCTAGAAGTATTTACTCACTAAGCTAGTGTAGGTTATACCCCCACAACTTCTTTTTATTGCAGTTCCCTTATCTATGATTGCGACCCAGAGATTTGTTACCTCAAGTAAAGCAAGAATAAGATTTTCCCTTAGAAGTTTACATTCAGCTTTTGTATAGACTTCCATAGGAAACCTTAAATGCTCAAGTTGATGTCAAAAACTATTACCTGGACTTATTAATCTTTTGCGGGGGAATGCCCCTTAGTTTTTGTATATGATCTTGAATATCTGTGGTTTGTATTTTGATGCATTTTTTATCAAATTAGACTATCTCTAATCTCGTGTATTCTATTATTGTAAAGGAACACCTTACGTCTCATATTAGACTTCTGAATAATTGTGATAGTGATTAGTAAGTCTCGTATGGTATGCAGCGGACTGTTACGTTTAAGGTACCTTTGAAGCGTGACAAATATATATCGAAGTACATCCAATTTTATTTCAATTTATTTTCCCCTCACTTTTCATGCTTATTAAAAGTCATTTATGCATCATTATCTTTTAGATGTCCCACATTTTGCTTATGGAACTTTCAAAATCAAATTACCCAATAAATAAATAAAGAAACAGATAAACAAATAACTAGATAGGTTAGTTTTATTGATAATACCTTGTGTGTGAATTCGATATCAAACTATGTGGTCCATATCCCTTGCACCTTCCATTGAGATATTATACTTTATTATTGAGTAAAGATGTTATTTAACAAAATGTAAAAAATTAGATAGATTTTTTACTAGAAGAAAAACCGATGTAAAGAACCTCTAAATATCACAAAAGCTATATTTTTACTCTTTTCATTCTAGCAAAAGTGATTAGAGATAACACTAAAGTCTTATTTGTCAACTTACAGCAACATGTCCAATCAATATTTCTTTATGTCCAAACTAGTTCACCCATTATTCTTTCTAATTGAGTGTCCTATTATAGAAGTTTCTAAATTTTGCACCCATTAGAGCATATGAATCTAATGCTAGCATGCAAATTGATGTTCATTGCTAGAGCAATGCTAATAGTAACAACAACTTTTGGATTTTATAGAAATTGATGTTTAATTTTGCTCCTCCATGGAATTAACAATAACAAATCAAGGAGTAAAGTTAAACATTAATTTAAGCAACTAACCCCCTATTACAAGATTTCTTGCAAAGTGGTTGAAATCTAGGCCTTGACTTGTTTGGATATCCAAATAAATTTTTCATTCTTAGATGTCTTTTCAAAAATTCAGATCTATAGCTCATCTAGGGCTAAAATGGGAAGCTTTCTCTATTTCTAGAATAGGAAAGTAAGCTCCTTAGAAAGAGGAAAGTTGTCTTCTTTGATTTGGCCAATCAAATATTCAAAAAAAGGGAATCTTTGATTTAGAAAGGTGGTTAATCTTCAAGAATGAGAGGGATTCGGTCCTTATAACTTCCCCATTTTATCCAAAAATCTTATCTTTCCTAAAATGAGTTTCTTTACCCTTCAAAAGATATGATTTTTTAATGTAAAAAGGATGCTGAACTTACATGACAGGGACATTGTTGTGTTACATGTCATCTAACTCTTCGACAAAGTGTGGAAATGACACGACTATGTCAAATCTTGTGTCAATTTTTCTTCCTTATTTCCCTTACCTTTTTTACACAGCTTGGGCATGCTTATGTCCTTATGTCACCTTCATAAATACTTCATTTCTTAATCAATTACTTGCAAAATGCATGAAACTTGACTAAATTCTCCTTTCATTTGAATCAACACTTTGGAAGCCTAAAATTGATTGGAAGCATTTTAAGTTCTATTTTCATCACTTCAATCACAAAAATAACCAAGTTAGCTAATTAAGGTAAAATGGAGGTTCTCACAATTTCTTTCTAGGGAGGCTACTATTTTCCTCCAATTTCTATTTAACACTACTCAACTCATATAGGCATTATTAATCATTTATTACTATGTGATTAAACCTTATATGTCATTTTTTTATTGTTGGAATAAATATAAATGCATTACCTATGTTTTTATGATTTTATAGATATGTATTAGCAATCTTTAGTACTCTATTAAAGTGGTATGTGACATGCACAAGTCCAACAACATCTCATATCACCTACCTTTTACATAGAAGCCTCAATTAGACAAGCAAAATTACTTTGAAACTTCATTAATTAGCAAGTTGTGCATTTTATATCTTTTATATAAAAGTGGAAAGGAAAGAGAAAGGGGGGTTAAAGTGTTTGACACAGGTTAGATTATGGCCTAATAGAGGGCAATATCAATTTTGCATCATTAAAATGACAATATAAAGGCTAATACATTATAAAGCATGGTTTAATTATAAAGACTAGATTATGGTCATATTTTAACCAAAGGAGAAACATTCTCTATAAACAATTATCGATTAGCCATTGGAAGCTTCCTTTAGGCTCCAGGACGTGCTTAATCATAATTAGACTTATAGTTTGGACTAGCTAGCTTTGTCATGTTGATGTTATCTAATTGTAACATGCAATTCTAGCACAATGTTCCTTGTAATAATAGTAAAACTAGTGAGTTAATCCTTCATCCAGTGAACCATGTTTTACCTAGATAAGCAATTTCAATGGCTACAAATGCAAAGCTTGTCTAACACATTACGTTGGAGTATAACGTCGAACATATGTTGCCCTAGTTCTTTCAAAAGATTATTAATATACTGTAGAGGGTCATTTCGGTAATTGGGCTTGGAGCCCAATCTAATGCTAATACCTAGTCTTTTGGGCTAATGACAAGGTCTAGAAGACAAGTCCAATAAGGAATTTCATAGGGAGATTTGACTTAGTAGGCTTAGAATGGGGATTGCTAGACCAATTTATTCTATTCTTAGCCTTATTCGTTTTTCTCGTGTGCGAAAAGTAAACTCTAAAAATATATTTACAGGCTAATTTGAGCTTTACTTGATTAAAATAGGGGTTATGTGAACTAAAATAAGCCTTTAGCATTTTACATTAAAAATGGGCTATTTTAAATGAATAATGAGCTTCTAAAGTCTATAAATAAAAGGTTACTTTTCTACTAAACGGTCATTTTGCATATTGTTAAGATTGAGAGCAAGGTCAAAATACTACTGGAATTTTTCTAAGAAAGATCAAAGCATTTACTTTGTGAAGAATGAGTTAAGATAATCAAATCCATTTGATTTAATCTTTTGTCATATACATGCACTTGAGAAACCGGGTGTACCTATTCTTCCTCACAGGCCTCTCTCTACGTTATCTTACATATGTCATTAGTTCATGACTCCTCTCAGGTCAACCAACATATCTATCACATGCAATCGATCAGCTACAGCAATCCCACCATACATTTAATATCAACTCTACTGAGGAGGAGTGACTTCTTAACACAAAAGGCACTCTACGCAAGAGAGTTAGAGAAAAGGTAAACTCCTAAGACTAGAACAATCAGCTTTATATGGTTAAGCAGATCTACACAGTGGATGACAATGCTACATTAGTGGTTATGCACATAACAGTAGCTAATAATGAGCTCAAAATCCATACTATGTAAGAAAATAATCAAGATCTCAATCAGTTTTTAAATATTTTTAAACAGTTCCTACCATATATGGCTAGAGCTACTGCTGCATCGAGAAACACATTTCTCAAGATAACTTTATCTGCATCACGAGTACAGGCAGCTAACAATGCACCAGTTGTTGCTATTTTAGAGGGCACTCAATATGAGGCCCTACATGATGCCTAACACGAGCAAACTAATATTCCTATTGCTGGAGATAAAAGGGAACATTAGCAGGAGCGATTGCAACCATGGCTGCCTCCAACTCTAAAGGATCCCACGCCTGCTACTGGAGAAGAAGTGAGGGTTCATCTTAGAGGCTTTCCTAATGCAATGCACGACCTATTATGGTTGGCATAGCTACACCTCGAAGCATTACTCCTATGCCTCAAGTGGGAGTTAATACTTCATTTGCATCTACTTCTTATCTGACGAAGGAAGACCTAAAAAAGTACCTAAGACAGGTACAAGTTACATCTTCTACTAGTGTCATTAACTTGACCTTTCATACTGGCAAAGGAATATGAGCAAACCTTACCCAAAGGACTATATTAGTCTAAAGTTCATCAAATTTAATAGAAAATAAGGTAGTGCCAAGGAACATCTTCTCAAGTTTATTGATACACATGATCTCTATAGACTTGATGACAACCTAAAGCTCAAGGAATTCCCCACGTCTTTAATAGAAAAGGCGTATACCTAGTATGTTAATCTCACTTCCAACTCCATTGATTCATGAGGGACTATGTGTAGAATATTTCTTGAGAAACTCTTTGAAACTCAAGAACATGTGACTCTGACAAATATGGGGCACATCAAACGATACTAAAAGGAAGACCTCATGGATTACATTAAGCCTTTTAGGGAATAATCTTTAGACATCCAAGATATGTGTGACAAAAAAGGATCTCGTCAAAATTTGTATCCAAGGTAGTTTAAAGAGTATGAATTATATCTGTAAAATTTATCACTAAGCTCCTTTACAACATTAGTGGAAAATGTCCAAAGAACAAATAATTTAATTTGTAAACAAAGGAATGATTTTGGAAGAAAGCGAGGGCTTTCTATGCACTCTATGCATGAAAGGAGTTATAGTTAAAACAAGGATAAAGGAAAGATAATTCGAAGATTGCTGCACCATTTCCATGTTTGATAAGGATGGCAATATCAAATTAACAAGGTTTAGTAGAGAACCCACAATAGAAGAGAAGAATAATCCTAAGTATTGCCAATATCATCAAGTCGTAAGCCATGCTACTAAGGATTCTCGAAATCTAAAATGGAAATTCCAAAAGAGAATGCAAGATGGTGAGTTGGCCAGTAAAGAAAATGATGTCCGGATATTAGACGATGAAGAAATGGATGACGAATAACATTTTTTTAGATGATATTGGCTATGTACTAAAGGCAGAAGCTGCTTATTACTTATTCTCATCTTGTAATAAGAAGAAATAAAATAAATGATAATGTGATTTTCCATCTTCTTCCATACTCATGTATACTAATGTTTGTAGCACTTGTGATAAGCATGATTTAAAAAAAAAAATGCAATGGTTAGGAGCAATTCTCTTCAAGCTTTGATATAGCTAATAATGCTACCATAGGCCCATAAAGCTCATAATATAGCTAAAGACTCTTATTTAATATCTTGTCTCATCACATAATAGATGTATGTCTTATCAATAAACACTTTATAACCATTGTGGTATAGTTATCATCACTACCATTACGCACCACACTAAAAAATGTCAAGGTGTAGTTAACATTATCACCTTTCTTCCTAGTTGTTAATAATCTTTATAAACAATATTGGCGTAGCCAACATCGCCACCATGATCTATGAGCAAATAAAAATAGCTAACATCACTGTCCAATGTTCTCCACTCACGTGATCAAAGCAATCTTAGTTGTGATAGTTAAAGCGACTCTATAGTAGGCTTGGCAACCATAATGTCATTTCGCAGAATCGAGTTTGAAGCGACCTCATTCATGGATGATTGAAGTGATCACTCCATGGTAGCTACAGTTGCTCTCATATGCTCCTAAGCATGTAGCGAGTACACAACCCATTTCTATAACATTATTTACAAGATCAAAATGATCTCAGTTGTGACGATTGAAGCAATTCCACAATAGGCTTAGCAACTGCAACTGCATTTTGCAAAATTGAGCCTGAAGCAACCTCATTTATGTTTAATCAAAGCGATCATTGTCATGGTAGTTGCAATCATAAGCATCTACTCCCAAGCATGTAATGGGTGTAATACTTATTTCTACTACATTATTCACGAGATCAAAGCAATCTCAAGTATGATGAGTTGAAGCAACTCCATAGTAGGCTTGGCAGCCTAATACCTTTTCGTAGAATCAAAGTCGAGGTGACCTCATCCGTGATTGATTGAAGCGATCACTTCATAGTAGTCATAATTGTTCAGTAACAGCAATTGCTCTAGAACATGTGATAGGTGCAATAACTATTTTTGCTACATTGAATAGTTCAGTAGAAGCATCTACTTCTAAGCATGTGATGGATGCAATGCCTATTTCTACAACATTATGATGAGATTGAAGCAATCTCAATTGTGAAGGATCAAAATGATCCCAAAGCAAGCTTAGTAGCCATAATGCCTTTCCATAGCGTGAAGTTTGAAGTGACCTCAACCATGAATATTAGAAAGACTCATGTCATTATAGCTATGGTCGCTTAGTAGATATATCTGCTTAGAAGACATGATGAATTTGATATATTTCATTTGAAAAATAAGAGAAAATGCAACTAAAGTATAAGTGCATTAACCATTAAAACACATAGCTTACAATTTAGTATTTTGATATTAGTTGATATAAATTATAATAGCTTAAATTCCAAGAGAAAAGTAGGAACCACTCAAATTTGACTACACCCTCCATTAAGGATGTGTCAAATAAGATTATAAGATGAATCTCACATCTTATTGAATACACCTTTATGGTGTAGCCAGGACCAACCATCTATTTTTTTTAATTTTTTTTCTTTTAAATTTTAAACGTACAAGTTAATGAAGTGGGACCCATCTCTTTAGGTGGTTGTTCTGGACTCATTCCATGCTATACTCGTTCCCTAACTCAGGCTTTTCAATTTCCTTTATTTATTATGATTTTAAAAGCTTGCATAGGTGGAAGCCTGGTAGTGTGAAATTAAATTCGGTTTCTCTAAGGTGCCCTGTTAGTTTGGCTCAGAAAAAAGGAAATTAGATTCGGTTTCTCCAACCCTATCGGCTAGCCTGGTTTGGGAAACGACAAAGTGGAGCCCGAGAGTAGTGTGGTACTCAAACATAGGTCCACATAATTTTGATTTAAAGTAGAGTACATCGAAAGCAGGAAACCTCGTAGGGATTAGGCCCTACGTTGTAATGGATAAGGACGAGTCGGTAGATTCCTCATTCCAAAAGTAAAAATGATGCACATGTTTCAATGGTGTTGTGTTCTGACGAAATTGAAAGGTTTTTCTTACCCATCCTATCGTTATCAGACTCAAAATTATGGGCCAACTTTGCTAGTTCCACTATGGCATCAAAGAGAAAAGCCCAATGAGCCCTTGCTTCTCCCTCTTTCCCCTTTGGATAAGAATAAAAATCCAAATTCGATACGAAACCTTGTGTGTCCTTTCCCATAATCAAAATAGGAAAAAATAAATAAATAAATTACTTGTAATGAACCTCCCGTTTACTTCATAATCCCTTCCCTTAAAAATTTAATAATGTTTACTAGTTTAGGCCCCAATATTTAATGATGTGTTTTCTTTCTTAATCTCTAGGTGATCATTTTACTTTTGATAGGAAAAATAATTAGATAATTTTACGTTTGATACCTCAATCTTACTATTTTTACAGTTAATTACCTAAAATTTAAATATATCAATTAAGTATCCAAATTTCATCTATGTTCGCATTTAACTTTCTAAATTTAGAAAATTTTACAATTAACTATCCAAATTTACCTATTTTTACAATCAAATATGTACTCAAGTATTATAACGATATTAAAAAGTTATAAGTAGTAAATTAAAATTTTTAAACTTTGGATAGTTAATTGCTCAAATAAGCAAGGATTGAGTACTACATATCACGCTCACCCAAAAAAAAAATTAACCATAGAATAAAAGGCCGTAAAATTATGGCAAGAGATTTTCCATGTTTTAGTTTTAATGTTTTATTATACGTAACTTATAATTTTTAAATTTTTTATTGAAAACAAAATGGTCATAGGATTCATGTTTTAACGACCGGGAAAATAAATGCTCAATTATAGACAGGGAAATTGCAAATATAATATAATAGATCCCCTTTATATATTTTAATCTGTGTTTTGAACCGTGTATCTTTGACACCGAGTGTTTAGATGATTAGATCCCAAATCTTTAAAACACATCTTTAAACAGGATTTTACTATTCTTTTATCAATAAAACAATCAAGAAAATATAGAAACACTTTTGAATCACTTTTTAAGGGTGAATTTGTAATGAAGAAAAATTTGAAAAATGGTATTTTGAAAGGTTGGGGCAATTAATTTGGCATGGACTATTGTTAACTTTTAAAAAATATAGAAAACTAAGCATATATAGAAAAAAAAACATACATATATAAGGAATTTTGCTAATAATCCTTATAAAAACAAAGATATCGAAAGATATAAAGCACTCACGTACGAATTACCAAAATATTATCACGCTAAATTTTGATCAAATAAATACAGTTAGGTTCGGATCAAAGCAGAAGCAAATCAGAAAGAGACCCATAGCACACGAAATTTAACAGTAAAAGGGGCCGCTTTTATTTATAATTTTGACCACGTTAACATGTGCTTTGCTTGCATTAACCTAGACAATGAATAGCAGCACATGTTAGTGATGTAACATGTCGAGTAACTTGGATCTTTCAATATTTTGATCCTATGGTTCCTTTCCTTCCAACTGGCGACGTTCATCTCTTGCCATTGTCATTTTCTTTCTATCAATCTACCGTTGGTTCAAAATTTCAATCTCCTTAATCCTTATGGAAGAATCCGAAAATTTTGAAATACATGGATCTTGGAGTTGCGGTTCTTATCTATGGATTGGATCACTTATCATGTCTCAGATTTATATCAATATAAAATATTTATATACGTATATAATTTAATAGAGAAACAATTTAACAAAATATTTTTTTCTTTTACGATTGTATTTGTTTGTATTACAACTATAATATTTGTATTTATCATTTTAGTTGTGTATTTTTATCGTATTTTACAATTCTCTTAGACTTGGGTTCACTCAAGCCAACTCAATTTAATTGAACTTAAATAAGCTTAACAGCAACTTGTTTAGCTTTGGCTCAACTTCACACAACTTGGTTTTTGATCTATTGATCTTTATCTCTCTAGTATGTTTAGTTCAACCGCTCATTTCCAACATTGGTATTTTACTTGTAAATGCTTATGAGATAGATTGTTCTATCCAATTATGTCAAATTCATAGCTGAATTAGTTTCCAAAATTCAAATTTATAGTATTAGTTTTAAGTAGATATGAAACTTATATTATACTATATTATATAAAGATAGTAAAAATTTTCACTTTTGAAACAATACAATGGAATTAGTGTCACTCTTCCCTACAATTATGTAAAATTTATTGCCAATGTTGCTAAAATTTCGAATTTATGGTTTTTGGTTTTAACAGATAAGCAAATTTGACACAAGAAACTAGGATGAGTTACAGTAAAGGTCCTAATGTTTGAGAAAAAATTCATTTAAGGTTCTAACGTTTCGAGTGATTAAAAAGAGGTCCTAACGTTTAGGGGTAAATTCATTTAAAGTTTCAACATTTGACGAAGTGGGTCAATTCAGGTCTCCAAGGATACGTGTCAATAAGAAAAAAGTCTTTAAAAAATATCTCAACATTTGGAGATAAGTTTATTTAAGGTCCCAACGTTTGAATAAGTGGGTAAATTTGAGTCCCTAAGAACATATGTCAATAGGAGAGAATAATTAATCAAAACTCGACCCACTTTCTCAAACATTAGAATCTTAATGAACTTACCCCCAAACGTTAGACCTTATTTAATTACTCAAATATTGGAACTTTAAATAAACTTATCTCTATATGTTGGAACCTTCTAGTATAATTAACCCAAGAAATTATGACATATTCAAAATCACCACCAAAATTTTAGCCTCCTGTGCACATGATACGATTATAAAAAAATGTCTTGATATGGTAATTTCAAAAATACATATACATAATATATTTTTTGCCATAATCGTCACGCCCCAACGGGTACCTAAACGTGACAACCTGCCGTACGCAATATTAAAACTTAAGAATGACTACCTCAGTCACTCAAAAGCTTCCATATCAATACAAGGCATACATTCACATCAAAGGAGACCGGTGAGTAATGCATTTTAAAATATTGGCAATGGAACATTCAAAATAACACTTAACATATTTCATCGAAATATAAAGTCTTACAACTTCTATGGGATATTCCCCTAATAATTTCCATGACAACAATCTTAAAATGAAGATTAACTAAAGCTAGAAGATTTTAAAGGAAATCTAGTCTATGACTTCAAAACAGAATTCCTCCAAAAGCTTTCCAAAATAAAGATTCTACCCAAATGATCAAGATGGTCTTGAGTACCAAACAAAGGCCTTGCAATATCAAAAGTCTATTAGGTTATAAGCATAACTAGCTTAGTGAGATATTCCTTACGCAAAAGTATTCATAACAGGCATTCAACTAAGTTTATTAAATAAGCATATGAAATGCAACAACCATATGATCAAACAGTAAATACGACTATTCGGTTTCGTATGTATGATGGATTTATCCCTCCATCGGTGGTTAGGGAATGATTTCAACTGGCCCCAAACGACCTCCTTAAAAGTTGAGCGCGTCTTAGGGTTCCAACAAACCGTACTACTAGTCCCTGGGCTTTCTTTACCTAAAGCGATCGATCCAACTCGGCTACAACTTGAGGCTGTATTCCCCGAACGTCTTGAATCCTCAAGATGTAGCTAGGCAGCTTACCTTTTTCAGTCCCACACTGAGGAGTAGCAGTAAAAATGCGAAATGATATTCTAAATGATATGCATCAGTAATTTAGTATATAGAGATTCCAATATGACATTAATTCATTTAAAGCGACCAAGCAATAATTGCACACATAGCAATACATATATGGAAACAATTATATCAATCACAGATCGTGTTCCGATATACTTATCATTCATTGATCGCACATAACAATTCACATACATAATACCCATGATATTCCATATGCATATCAATTTTATCTTTTCCTAATATCTAGTGCTCTATTCTAGAAACACATGCACGAATACATAAACGTAAAGGAAACTCACTCTCCATAGCTATCTTCTATGAGTCGAAGCAATCCTCGGGGAAGAGAAGATCTTGCTCCTCGATACTTAAACAAAAGAAATACCCGAAATTAGTATTTCATCCAAGATTTACTCAAATTCTTTAATTCTATCTTATTAAATTTGTCAAAATTCGCATGAATGAAAATTCCAACTTAAAATGGTCACAACTTGCTCATTTTAACTCGGAATTTCGCATATTATATACCGATTTCTACCTACTCGAAAAAATCTATCTATTTCTAAGGTAATTTTTATCAAAAGAATCCATTTGGGTCTCTGAATAGTGACGTACACATACATCACGAAAATTCCATATTTCAAGACTCAAGTTTTCAAACTTTCCTTCATCCAAAAGTCTTTGTACCAAAATATAGATATTAATATAGTTGAAAAATCCTTTGAATATATATATTATATATATATATTGACTCATATCATAAGCATGAAATTAGTGAAGTTGTTCCAACAATGATTTTTGTAAAACAAGGTGTTCTAAAAGTTGGAAAAGTAATGTTTTGGAAATTATAACTTTGTTGAAAAAGTTCTTGGATTTATTATGAATAAATATTTTCCTCTTTTTAACTTTATCTATCTTTTAAAAATATTTCATATTTTCCAAAATAATTTTATTTCTACAACTTTATTTTTTAGGAGTTAAAAATGTAGTTTCTAAATGTTTTCTTGATAGTGATAAAACTTTCTTAAGGTTCACTTGTTCTTAGTATTTCCTAAAGTTGGTTCCCTTTTAAAATAATAGTATTCTTCTAATTTTATATCATAAGTAAGATTCATCTTTAACAATATTTATTCTTTGATGATTTTGTAAAACTTATCTAACTTTATTTGATGAAAACTTTACAAATGAGTTTTAGAAAACTTTTGTTAGACGAAGAATTAGTAACATTAAGTTTAAAGAAACTTTCTTATTTCATTTGTTTAAAAAGAGAGTATGTGAAAAATCCACTTTATGTATTCTTTGATGAAACTCTAATGTACCATTATTGCTAAGACTTGTTATGAGTTTACTTAAATTTTTGGGAAAGGTATGTGAAAGTAAAACTCTTAGCTTTTAATGAAAATCCTTTATTTAAGTAACCAAAATTTATTTTAAAAGAGTTCATAAAAATATTTTCTTTATGTTTTTGTTGAGACAATATCAATATTCATATGCATGAACATGAATATTATTATGTGAAATATAAATAATAAAATAAAATAAATGTAACAAAAGCATAATAGTAAAGTCAAGTATTGGGAACCTTAGCTTCATCAAGGTGTCTTGGGACTAAGAATAGACTAGTCCCAAAAAGAAAAGAAAGAAATTTGTTTTGACTTGATAAGGACAAGTCTAAGACTAGAAAGACTAGTCTTAATAATAGCATGAAATAAATAAATAAATTGCAAAGCATAGAAATAAATATATAAAAAGGAGCTTATATGCTCTAAAGAAATATATATACATAATATGCATAATGCTATATAGGAGTTAGATTAGAGCAAATAATAATAACAATAGTAACAACAATATAATAACAATAATAACATAATGAAAAATATGAACATGAATAAAAACAAAACATGAACATATTGTTGCTTATTTAACTCTCATGAGTCTAAGAAATATACACTAAGCTCATGCTAAGTTATATGAACATGAAGAGTATGTGTAGGAAATTTTACCTAAGGTTATGTGTTTATTGAAGAGGAAAAGAATGGGTTGTAGTATTACGTAGAAAATGGTTTTATGGAGAGAAGATAGAACTTGGGAGAGAATTTGAGAGAGAGTGTTTGTGGAGTAATTTTGGTAGAGTTTTAATAGGAAATGAGTTGTGTGAAAGAATGAAGGAGGAATGGGGTATTTATAGAGTTTTGGAGTGGAAATTAGATGTAATTAAATAAAATGAAAAAGAAAATAAAATGAGAGTGAAGAGAGAGAGATAGTGGACGGCAAGAATTGGGAAGAGAGAGGAAATTTGATTAATTTTGTTATTTTGTAATAAAAAGAAGTAATGTTTAAAGTGTGATGTGATTAAAGTTATATGGGGAAGGTAAATTGTAAGGTATAGGTATGATAATGTGTAAGAGTAGAGTGTAAGAAAAGTAAGATAGTGAAATAATAATAAATAGTAGAAATAGTATTATGAATAGTAGACTACACAATTAAAATACTGATAGTAAAGAAAATACGTGTAAACGGCCTATATCTGATATTTTTAGTTACCGAAAAATTCTAAAACCGATATTTTTGAAAACCTTATATTTATATGAGTCTATTGGTGTTTTTGGAATATTTTCACTATCCAGTGCACCAGGGTACGATTTTCGAAAACTAATCCCGTTCGGATCCAAAAGACATTAGAAAATTACGAATATGATATTTTTAAGCTTTCTTATATTATTACGAACCATTTTCCACAATTATCTCAATTTCGTTGTTTAGGGTTTATGAACACGGGATTGCCAGATCTAGATTTGCTAGACTAATCATAGAATTAGGTTAATTTTAGGGTTCCGATTTGACTTCCGGTTCATAGGATTTACTATATTATGGAAAAACCTAGGGGCTTACAATAACATACACATATATATTTGCGAGACAAAGATGAATTACTTGAAAAGAAAGGAATTACTTCAATGAGATCAGAACTAGAAAATTTGGTTATCATGTCAATTTTTGGTACATGACATAGCATCTGTTTTGGTACACTGGTTTAATATCATTCTAGCATCATTTTGAAATCAAACTGATATTAAACCAATACTAATGTGAAAGTGATGAAAATTTGATAATTTTACTCATAAACTGGTCAAACCAAACCAATATTGAACAGATACATATATCATACTAATGAATTACATATGCTAATCTGATATCAACAAAAATCTAACAATCCAAACAAGCATCAGCATATGTTGTGTGATTCAAACATCACAAAAACAAAAGTAGATGCTACAAATGTGCAACCATTTTCTTATTTATTTTTTATTTCAGATGGTTTCAATTATTGCAGTCTGTCATTTGTATAAGAAAATTAGATTTATGTTATCCATGGGGTTTGAATATCTATCAAAAGTAAATTTAATAACCAAGCATATATTATAGATTTATAAGACGTTTGTTAAACATTTGAAGATTCATCACAAGTAAGAAAATTAGTCCTCTTTACAGGTTCCAAAGTCAAGAGAGTATTTCCCAAAGTGAAAGCACATATGGTCTGTGCTGATTATGCCAAAAGCATTTTTTAAACAATTACATGTTGGATAATAGCATACTAAGCGTCTATACTTTTAGTTTTTGGCAATTTAATATCTTAATTTTTTAAAATTTTAGCAAAATAGTACCCATACTTTAAAGCACGTCCAATTAAGTAACTTTGTTGAATAAATTTTAATGGATATTTATTTTATTGATAGGATAATGGTAAGTCAAGTGTTTATATTATAAATTTTTATCAATTTTTTGACAATTTAGTATCGCATCTTTGGACTAACGAAATTTTTCATCAAGTGGCTACCATTATCCTGTCATCAAAATAAATGTTTGTTAGATATTATTTATAGAGATACCGAATCACATATACTTTAAAAAGGAAAAATACTAATTTGTTAAAATAAAAAAAAAAAAGTTACTAAATTGCCAAAAATAGAAACTAGCACTTGGTCTCCCTTTATCCCTTTACAAGTTCTATTTACAATTACATATAAGGGTTAAAGCTAGTAAGGTAGCCTTCATTCCCTATTCTAGGCTTATTCATAAACTGCTCAAGTTTCATGGAGATTGACCCAAAAAAATCTTTGAAATCATGTTATCTAGATTCAATATATAATAGTAGGTGTGATAAGTAAAGTTAGTAGATGTAGTAGTTATGGTGGTAGGTAGGATTTTATCTTAACCATTAGAATGAATTAATTTTGGTCATCTATTTAAAAAAGACCTTTATGCTTATAGGTGGACCTCCCTTCATTTGTACATCATTCATTCTATAATGAATTTCGATTCTCCATAAAGTCTCTCTCTCTATTTCCTTTATGTATCTTTCGAGCTGTGTGATTTTTGGCAAATTTTCTACCTGCAAAAGGTTTTAGACTGCCTAGCTATGTGTTAGATGAAAACACCCTAGAGTTGCAGTCCAAAGATAAGTAGTATTAGGGCAAGTTTTTAAGAGCGGAATGAATGTCTTATGGCAAGGAGAATGAGGTTCATACTATTATGGATGAGACCATTCATAGGGAGTTCCCACTCAAGAGGCAGAAGGCTCAATCAAGGGACCTATTGATAGCACTTAGCACCAAACTAGAAAAGGAAAAGTTTTACATTACTGGGGTGAAGAAAAGGGTTATAAGAGTTACAAGAATACATGGAGGAGATTAAGGAAGCACTCTAAAAAGACTCATAGGGGACTCTTAACAGCATTGTTGAAAGCCTAAAAGAATGAGACAATGCCCTCAAAGCTTGAATTGAAGACCTAGGAACTAAAACTGATAATGTGTAAGCTAAGATAGCTGCATAAAGGAAAGAATAAATGCACTATAGGCTTTGAGAATAGATATACAGAATCTTAAGGCTTAATTACTTACTTGTTAGGTGGTGCTAGCTAATGGCAAGACAAATCAATTAACACTTACAGCAGATTGTCTAAAAGCAGAGTACTTTAAGGGGATCTAGTTCGTATAGGAGGTAAATAAATTCCTTTATGGTTTAAGAAAATATTTTGGTGCTATTAGGCAAGTTGAAGATGGAGGTAAGGTACCGGTATAAATAGGAGAATCCAAGTAATTTGCGAATCTAGTGCTTTATTGCGATCTAGGGTTTATAATATGTTTTTTTGGATTTTTATGATTTATGAAAATTGAAATTAAAAGGGCTATGAATGATCAATCCAATGATATGAAACACCAAAGATAGAATTAAACTAATTGTTCTAATCAATTGATATTATGCACATTAACAAAGAACAATCTTAAAAAGATATCGCAATCTTATGCAAGAAGTCAATTCATCATGAAGGATAATAAAATGTTTATAAGGGCAAAAACAAGCATAAAGTTACTAAACATATTACTAATAACCCATTTATACTCCCATAAGTTAGGCAAGAGCAAATATGGAAAACTACAAAATGAACAAATAAAATAGGAAACAAATGCCCTGAAGAGTGCAAAAATAGGGGTAGGTATCACCCCACAAATCACAACCGTGACACGGGCCATAATCCGCTCAGATTTAATTTCACCTTCGCAAAACAATCAGTCATAGCCATGATCTGCCTAGTTATGACCTATGGACACTCATTATCTCTTTGGGTCTCCAAACTTTTTGATGATGACGAGATAACGCCCTTGATCAAGAGTACGATTCCTATTGTAGATGTGATGGTAGGCGTGATCTTTACTGGTGCATGACATCCAATTCCAGACTCTATCACGGCCATTATCACGGGCATGATGGGAGCGTAATCTCCTCAGATGATGAATTACCAATGCTCAAGCATATCAAATTAGATCTTACTCCAAAGCGTGTCATATATCCTTTAAAATAGCCCAATTCATCATCGTTTGGATCATTTGCCAGGATTCTTTGAAATAAGTTCAACAAGCCCTTACCTCTAGCCCAAGTCATTGGTCCATGTGACCCACAATCCCTATCATCTCTCTGGGGCTCATGAAAATTTACCCTCAAATCTTGATCAAACTCATTTGAAGTGTGTGGTGACATGTCTATCACATTAAATGTAGCTAAAGTTCCTCGAAAATTATTTGATAACTCAACTTTATAAGCATTATCATTGATCTACTCAACAATCTTGAATGGTCCATCAGCCCGGGGTGCTAACTTTTTACGTCTACGTCTCAAGAATCTATCTTTGTCAAGGTAAACCCATCCTAAATCACCAGGTGCAAATTCAACCCTCCATCTTCCTTTATCTCTCCTTTCTTTCACTCTATGAACATCTCTAGCCATGCTAGGCCAATAAAAGTCCTCCTTCAATGCATCAAAGGTACGATTATTCCCAAAATGTTTGAAAAGTCCACTACCGTAGGCTTCTCTAACAAGCATCCCTCGCATAGATCCATGTGGAATACATAATTTCCCTTAACAAAACAAATACCAGTTAACTAGATGATAGCCATCCACTGAAATTCCTTCATCGCAAGCAACTACAATAGGTACAAACACTTCATCCTCAAAATATTGTCCCACAATTTGCTCAAATCCCAACAATTTGGCCTATATAGAATTCAATAATGTATGTCTGTTAAGCAATGTATCAACTACTATATTAGTATTACCTTTCGTGTACTTAATAGTATACACAAATGTCTATAAGAACTCAACCCACCTTGCATGCCTCTTGGACAACATACCTTGACCTCTCAAATATTTTAAAGATTCAAGGTAACAAAATATGATGAACTCTTTAGGTAAAAGGTAGTGTTGCCATACAATGAGATCCTGGATCAACGAATACAAATTTTTATCATAGATAGGATAATTTAAGGCAACCCAATGTAACTTCTCATTGAAATATGCAATAAGACGATTCTCTTGCATAAGAACAACACTAACTCTAACATTGGAGGCATCACACTTAAGGTCAAAAACCTTGTCAAAATCAGGTAGAACCAACAAAGGTGTTCAAGTTATTTTGTTTTTTATCAACTCAAAACTTCCATTGGCTGCTTGATTCCATTGAAAAAGAACCCATGTCTTTGTTAACTCTATCAACGGTGCTACAATGGTACTAAAATCTTTGATGAATCTCCTATAAAAAGAAGCAAGTCTACGAAAACTACTTACCTAAAAAACATTAGTAGGGATAGGCCATCGATGATAGCCTTAACCTTCTCTTCGTGAACATGAAGGCCTTCTCTAGATACCATATACCCCAAAAATACTACTTCACGTCGATAGAAAATACATTTCTTCAAATTCGCATGCAACTTTTCCTTTCTTAACACTATAAAAACCAAAGTCAAGTGCATAAGATAACTCTTCGAATCTAAACTATATACTACGATATCATCAAAATAAAACCAGCACAAAGTTCCCTAAAACTCTCTTGACACATAGTTTACTAATCGCATAAAAGTACTAAGAGCATTGGACAAGCCAAAAGGCATTATTATCCATTCATAAAAACCATGCTTGGTTTTGAAATCTATCTTCCATTCATCTCCAGCCTTCATCCTTATTTGACAATAGCCAATCTTCAAGTCAATTTTGGACAACAATTAAGTACCATGGAACTCATCCAACGTATCATCAAGGTGTAGTATATGATATCGGTATTTCACAGTGATGCCATTTATTGTCCTATTATCCACACACATCCTCCAACTACCATTCTTCTTGGACATTAAGAAAGCTGACACTGAACATGAACTCATGCTCTGTTGCACTAACCCCTTCTCTAGCAATTTATCCACTTGTTTCCTCTACTTATTAGCATCTTTGGGATCCATTCAATAAACTAGTAGATTAGGTAATGTAGGTAGCTCCAGGTACCATGTCAATTTGATGCTCAATGCCACTCAAAGGAGGTAATCCTTTTAAAAGTTCTTTTGGAAAAACATTAGGAAATCGATTTAATAAATGAAAAACTTCATCTAGAATAGAAAGATCACCTTTAACTTCCATAGCTTGTTTCACATACAACAAGTACATCGGTTTCCCATTAACTAATTCCTTCTTAACCGTCCCTTATGTCAACAACAACGGCTCCTTCTTAGGTGGATTCAATTCCCAATGAGTTTGTCTCATTGCCTCAAAACTCATAAGAAACGACTTAATCAGCTTGCCATTAAATGACATAGAATAAGTATTATCTCTCCCATTATAGTTCACATTCCGATCAAACAACCATGAGTGACCAAATAAGATATGAGATGCATTTATAGGCACTACATCACTAAGAATCTCATCGGTGTAATGATTAGGCAAAGAAATACGAATCAATACCTACTTTGTGACATGAATAAGCCCTTGTCATTCAGCCAATGCAAATGTTATGGTTATGGATGGGGAGTGGTAGGAATTTATAGGTTCTCTACAAGTGTTGTTGCCACAACATTGGTACAACTTCTAAAAATCAATAATGGCTACACATATAGCTCCATTCACTAAGAAATTTATATGGAATATGTTCTCCCTTTGTTCTTGATCAACAACCAATGTTATACCCAAGTTTCTCCTCACTACGCCATTCAAAGGTATAATAACTCCAACTAATGGTTCAGTCATCAATTCCTCACCTTTCTGATAGAAATTAGAATCAGAATAACTACTCCTTTCCTCTTCACCATCACTTTCCTCAAAACCTCCACGACTATAAACAACTTACCTATTTGGACATTGAGAAGCCATATATCCCTAGCTTAAGCATTTGAAACATTTAATATCCCTAGTTTTCTTTCCAATACTACTAGAATCACTCAGTTTAGAAACCGACTTTACATTTTCATCATTGGGTTTATCAAGGGTACAATCATTCTTCTCATTATTCTTATAACTAGTAGTACTCTTCTTTTTAGGGTAATTTACATAGAAAGGTATTAATGTTTTAGAGTAAGTTCATTTGAGGTATCAACGTTTCAAGTGATTAAAAAGAGAAATCAACGTTTAGAGATTAATTCATTTAAGGTATTAACGTTTCAAGTGGTTAAAAAGAGGTATCAACATTTTACTAAGTGAGTCAAATAAGGTATTAATATTTAATCATTAACAAAAACTAAGGAAACTTAATTAAAAATTAATCCAAACGTTGATCCCTTAAATGGACTTTATAAAACGTTGATATCTCATTTGATTCACTTTGCAAAACATTAATTCTTCTTTTTAACCACTTGATACGCTGATACCATAAATGAAGTGACCACCAAATGTTAATACCTTCTAGCATAATTTACCCCTTCTTTTTATCATCATGCCAATGATGTAAGCCCCGGAAAATTCAATAAATAATTTTAAGATGAACTTCGAAAATAAACCTTAAAAATCACTCCAAATTAAAACCGAATTTCGATAAGTCCTAATTCACAAACGAATTCAGAAACTTCTTAATCTTGAGAAAATGAAAATCTTTAAACAATAAAATAAGAACTCAGTGGTCTTCAAATTCAAAACCACGACGTACGAAAAATCCATATTTAACTCCGACTTATAAAATCGGGTAATATAAAGCCCAAAAACAAACTATTAAAAAGTAAATAATGATTGATCTTCGGAAATAAAAACTCAATTCAAGAATTCCGAAAACATTAAGAGATATTAAATACTTACAAAAATAAAATTTAAAATAAATTTCTCAAATTAAATATGTTGTATGAACATAAATATCAGTTTCCAAATTGGCAAAGCCTAAACCGGAAAATCACCCGAAACCCTAACCGGAATACAATAGTGTAAGTCCGGCAATCTAGCGCCCTAACCCTAGAGGCCGGCATAGCTAAATATGTAGAATAGCTCATAGTAATATGAGTTTGTTTAAAAATATCAGATTGGTAAATTTTTGACCTATTTCGAACCGTTCGGATACAGACTTCGAAAAGCGTGTCCCGGGGCTCGATATATAAAAAATATACCAATAGTACCGTTAGACTCGTAATTTCATAAGATTTCTAAATATATCAGTTATAAATTTTTCGGGTTATAAAAGTTACAGTTATAACCTTTTATCGTATTTCCATTATTACCGTAATTGATAGTCTTTTGCACTATTCATTTTTATTTCATTACAAAATTTTATTATTCTTATAAAGTCTTATATTTTTAGATAAATATTTTATATGTTATAGAAAATTTTTTTTTCTAAAATTTAGTTCGTTTCGGGTCTTTACGGGATCAGATTCTGTTTAAGACCCGATACTAAAAATAAAATAAATTAATTTAATAATTGAAAAATATTTAAAAATATTTTATTTTCATAAAATAATTTTTTTAGAATTTTTCGGGTTATAAAAATATTATTTATAGCCCATATTCGCGTATTTTGACCGTACCGGTAACGTATTTGTTAAAATACTAAAATAATTCAAATAATTATTTAATTTTATTATGAAAATCTGCTACAATTATTTGGAATAAATTTTCAATTTTATTTTATTTTAATTTATTTTATTAATAAAGTACTTTTACAACCCATACCTTCAAGTACACCTTACACATATCACTTCCTTTTCACTTCAATCTTTCTACACATTATCCCACAATTGATGGCAGATTTTTGACCCTATTTATGGCTGCCATTGTCCTTTATTACTCATATTTTGACAATTAATTATATTCAATCCTTTTAAAAAGTTACATACACATTAATTACACAATTTAATTCAAGTCAAATTTCAACAAATTCCTCTCTCCTCTCCCTTCCATTTTCACGTGCAGCAAGTTATTGGCTGCCCTTGTTTATTTTTTTTTTTCTCTCATTCATTAATTAAAACACTCATTTTCTCTCTCTCTTCATTTACTCATTTTCCTTTTCATTCTTTACCTTTTCTCTCTCTTTTTCCTCTCTTTTCTTCTTCTTCTTGTTCTTGTTTCTCCAATAAACAAGCTGCCCCCATTCTTCCATGAGCTTCCACATATTTTTAAAGATTTTCTAAGCAAATCTTCATCCAAAGCTCCATAGGTGATATAGGTAAAGTGTAATGAAGGTTTCATGCATCAAATGAACTTCCATAAGCTTAAAAGCTTAGGATGATGATGCCAAAAATGAAACTCTCTTCTCCACTTTTATTATCTTGTATTATAATTATTTTCTTGTTTAAAGTTATTATATTTTGTAGATCTAACTTTTTATGGCTTTGATTTTTGTTTATGCCATAGATCTTGTTATTTAAGTTGTTATTTTTGTTATTCCTTATGATTTATGCATAGATCTAGCATTCACATGTCTATCTTAGTGATTCATGCATGTAAAACTAGTTTAGAAAACTAGATCTAAAGTTTTGAGTTCATAGATGCATTAGATCTTTGTTTATGTTCATGAACAACTTGCTATAGCTTGATGATGGTAGGAAAGTTGTAGGAAACTCAAGATCTATTTTATTTTCAACAAAAATCAATTTTGAAAATTCGGATGAAAATGGAACCATATTTAGAAAAGTGGTTTTTCAACTTCAAAATGTGTATTTTTCATTTAAAATGAAGGGCTTAGGGTATAGATACCATAAATGAAAGATTTTGATAAGTGAAGTTTAGATCCATGATGTTTATAGCTTATTACCATGCATTTGTTTTATGTTTATGTTCATATTAAGTATAGATCTTAGTTATGAACTCAAACAAAATTGTGAAATTCGTATTTTGGCAAGACCCCCATTTAAAAACCACTTTCCAAGTGTGAAAATGTAATTTTTACTTAAGAAAATGAAGGCTTAATATATGTATATCATCAAGACTTCTTTTTACAAGAATCAAAAGTGATTTCCAAAAGTTATTTTCAAAATAAAAATTCTATTTTCGGATTTTGGCCAAGCCTATTTTAAAAACATGTTTTCCAACAAAAATGAAGTTTTTATTTAAGAAATGAAGGCTCATAAGATATGATATGTAAGGAATGGATTTTCATGAGCTTAGATAGATTTTATCAAAAGATATAACCAAAAATGAATTTTGTAAATTCGGATCCCAACTAAGACCAATTTTTAGAACCCATGTATCAACTCCAAAACTCATGTTTTATGTGAAAAATGAAGTATATAGGTAATAGATATCATTAAGCAATGATTTTTACAAGTTAAAATGAGTTTAGGCATGAGTAAGGTGTTAAACAAGTAATGGAATTAAAATGAAAAATTTTGAGTTAGTGATCAATTGTCAAATTCGTAATTTGAGATGATGCATAAGTAATCACTTAGTATTTGAGCTCAAATTGCAAGTTTTATATGTTAAATGAAGTCCTTAGACAATAGATATAGTAAAGCTTCAAATTTTAATGCATTAAACAAGTTTTTCCCCAAATGAATCATTCAAAAAGTGGATTTTCTAAAATTCGGATTTTTGAATAAATCATATTGGAAAACATATTTGCAAAGTGTAAAATGCAAATTTTTGTGTAAGAATGAAGTCCTTAGTAGTTATACATGGTTGAGCCTTAAATTTCTAAGTATCAAATGATTTTTACTTAAAGGAATCACTCAAAAACTAATTTTTGTAAAATTCGGATTTTGGAATCAACCCCACTTGAAAACATGTTTACAAAGTGCAAAATGGAAATTTTTATGTAGAAATGAAAGTCATAAGTAATAGATATAATGAAGACTCAATTTTAACAAAAATAATTATATTTTCTTAAGCAATAAATCCCAAACGAATGGAAATGATCAAAGTTAGAAAACTAGATTTTTCAAAAAGTAGTTATAGTTGAAGTCTTGTAAAATAAAGAGTTCTAAAATTTTCTTTTGCCAAAAATCATCAAGACCATGCATACATGAAACTCATTTCATACCATTCATGTTAGGAAATCATTCATATTGCATGTATGGCTAATTTATACAATAAAAACATTACAAACATTTACAAAACTATTTTTTTGGAATCGGAAACCGTTACTGATCAGATCTGATCCCTCTGTTCCGAGACCTAAATGTTTTCAAAACTTGAAAATAATATTAGAAATAGATAGATCTTTCGAAGTAGATAGAAATCGATATATAATTTGCGAGATTCCGAGTTAAAATGACCAAGTTATGGCCGTTTTAAGTTGGAATTCCCGCTTAGGACGAGAATTACAAATTTGATAGTTTGTATGAGATAGCTTGGACTAGTTAAGTGATGAAATACTTATTAGGGTATTTCTTCCTTCTTAGGTGACCCCAATAACGACGATTCCCCTACCACCGGATTACTTGTACTAAGAGACCGGTGATCCAATGGCCGAGTGAGTATTACTTCCGATTTCATTTATTGTATGTGATTGTAATAATAGTTGCACTAGGTATTTGGTAAAGATAAAATGGATATGCATGATGGGGACGAATGGGAAAGATGTATGCTTGTTGTTGATATGAGAAATGGAATGTAAGAATATCGAAGCCGAGTGATTAACTATTGCCTGTATAGATGAATTAGAATTGATTGTCTGCGATTATTGACTGATCACTTAAAAGAATTGGTATAATTGATTATTTGGAATTGAAGATGAAATTGAACTCATTCATACACGATGGGGATGGAGCATTAGCATTTGTCGGTTTATCGTTGTGCCTTAAACGATTTTATAGTTTATAGTTGTCCGTAAGCTGAAACGGTCTCGGTCGTACCGCAGGATTCGTTAATCTGCTAACCCGGGATGGAGGGCGCAAGTCCATCCACATATGATTTCCGGCAGGTCATATGTTTGTTGAATTCATGAGTTTGATGCATATCACTTGTCTGACTAATCACTTGATTGTATGATGTGTTATAAATGTAATCCTGGAAGTTTTCACTCACTAAGCTAGTGTAGCTTATACCCCTATAGTTGTTTAAATGAACAGGTTATCTCAAGAATGCAAAGTGGGGACTGAATTGGTTGGAGCCGGGTATGACTCCGGGGTTCCGGCAAGACATAAGAATGTTTGAAGTTATTAGCTAGGTTTTCCTATTTGCCTTGTAATAGTTTATGTAGTAGAATCTTTTGATGAATTGTAATTGAAGTTAATGAGTTGTATTTTGAAGAATAGTGAATTGAATTTCCTTTACATTGTTCTCAAGTTGTATCAACATAAAATGCATTACTCCGATGAGTCTCCTCCATGTGTTAGACGCCTTGTACATAGTATGGAAGCCTTCGCGTGACTGAGGTGGTCATTCTTAGGCTTTAATATTGTGTACGGCGGACTGCCACGTTTAGGGTACCCTTCGGGGCGTGACAAATGAGATTTCTTTTTATCATCAATTTAGAAAAGTTACCTCAAGATTTGTGAGATTTGCGTTGTCTTTCAACCTTTTTCGCCATCAACATTGCTTCCTCTAAAATATTAATCCGTTGGAGCTCAACAACATCAAAAATTTTATATTTCAAACTAGCAATGAATCTTGCAATTGATTAATCCAGAGTCTCCATGATTTGACTTCGCACGATAAGGATTTCAAACTCTTGAATATGGTCAGCCATGTTTTCACTTGTCAAAAATGTGTGCAACCTCATCAACAATTCTTAGCCATAGTAATTCGAAATAAATCGTTGCTGCAACAACTCTCGTTTCTCAACCAATGCAATAACATCTCGTTCTCCATTCCTTCTCTTACTAACTAATACATTCTTCTACCAATGTGAAGCACAGCCCCTAAATTCAATTGCAACAAGCTTAACTCACTATACATCATCACAATCATAATAGTCAAAGGGCTTTTCAATTTGATCTTCCTAATTAAAATATTTATCCGGCTCTCCACTACCATCAAAATACAACACTTTTAATTTCATAGTTTCTATATCATGTAATCCTCAAGGCCAACTCCTATCACAGCGATCATCAAAATCATCTTCATAATCTCCAACCCAAAGACCACTTATTGGGTCTCATACATTTGCTCTACCTCTTCTGTGGCCATGTACCACTCCAACATAAGGTAATTGGACTCTAGGATTTTCCTCTAATTCCTCAGCATGTTCTTATGCTTGTATCTCATGGGGTTAAGGGTTTTCTCTAACAATTCATTTTATACTCCTTAGGCTTTTACCATGTTGTTGCATCATAGTTTGCATGTCCCTCATCATATCTTTCATGAAATCCACCAACTCACCCATATCAATGGTGTTCTCAACCTTAGGAGCCTTACCATCTCCATTCTTAACATCATATTTTTTTGACATCTTCAACAAGAACCAAACTTGCAACGCAAGTAACCAAGAAAATGAAACATGCAATGTAAGGAATCTAATACTGGAGCCTCAATTTGCATTTGGCAATCTTAAGCTTTAATACCAAGATGGTATGGATAGAAGAATTTGAGTAATTTGCGGATCTAATACTTTATTGTGATCTAGGGTTTATAAATTGTGTAAAGCCTTAAATTAAAAGCATTACAACTCGTCACGTGCCCTTCTCTTTAAAAGAACATGCTAAGGCTATTAAAAATCTAAACCACTAATTATAAACATATATCTTCAAATCTCTCAAAATAAGAATACTTTGAAAACATCATAAAATCAAAAACTTGTTTATAACTATCTAGTTCGCATAAACCAAAGCTAACCTATTATAACTAAACTCATATAAAAAGTCTTTATAAAAATCTCATAACCTCAAAATAACTCTTAAAGACAACTTCCTATGGTTTTCAAACTACTAACAGTTATCCAAAAATGATCTAGATATCTACAGGATAGTCAGGTTTGCTAATGTCCTCCTCGTAGACCACATGTACATCGAATCCAGATAAATCATAAATTGTATCATTTTTACCTGCACCTGAAAAATAAAGGAATGAGCGAAAACGCCAGTACGCCATACCACAAACACATGCACATGAACAGGCAATAAACATCATCACATACAACTAAAAACTAATGCAACAACCACAATTTATTATCTTTAATTAGCCAACAACCAACACTGTTTAGAACCATTTGCAACTAGTCTTAAACCCGGAGTTACTCATGACTTTGATGTAAACCTTTATATGAAAATATTTTATATACATTTATATTGATGCTGGGTACTCCCCACACATCGTTACGTTCCTCCATATGAATCGAAATGACCCCTAATCTATCGGAATCATTTCCAAGTGCAACTCCACTGAGGACAAGGACACACAAGGATTATCAGGGCACCTAGTTAATATCACACTCCGCGTGGTCTTTACTAACCAAAGTCAAACATAAGCAACATACTTTTCAATTATAATCTGAATAGAATTAAGTCAATTCATTCTTCTAAAACCTACACACACAAACAGCAAGCAAGGTAAGGTTGCACTTGGATTTGCTTTCCAAACTCCAATATCAACAAATCCTTTAAAAAGTCTATAAACCCTAATTTCACCAAAACCCTGATCATCAACATACATCAAATCAAAATCTATTTTCTAACATGTAATTAAACCATAAATCCTAAAATCCACAATCCAAATTGCAAATTCTACGATAATAGATTCACATGCCTTTTTCCTCTTGTTCATGAGATAACAGAATCCCCAAAACACAAAATTTCTCCACAAATTACTCCAAACACTAAAATTCCCAATAAACAATAAATCTACTATAAAAAAAAAAAAGATCACATATTTGAAATAACAAGGATTACATGAATTCATACTTACCCAAAGCTTTGGATCTCACACCTTCTAGGTTGTAGGATAAAATCATCAATCACAACTTAGGGTTTCCTCCACTATTCACTAAATCTCTAGAACATAAACAATAATTTAGAAAAAGACTATTTCTTTAATACCTCAAGAACAAGATAGATTTATATCTTACCTAAGATTTGACTCTCAAGCCTTCTTAATCTCCAAAACTCAAATCCTCAAATAACTTAGGGTTTCACCAAAGAATCCTCCACCAACAATTCCTTTCAAAGGGATAGACAAACACTTAGAGAGATAATCTACTTGGATCACGAAAAGCTTGGAGGGAAAAACACTTACCAAGAGGTTGTCTCCTTGCTCCTCTTAGGGTTTCTAAAGGTTAAGAAAAGGTGGGATAAGACTAACCTAAAGGGATATATATATATATATATATATATATATTGGCAAGGGAAAAACCCTAGAAAACACATCAACTTTGTATTTCTCACGCTCCATCAAAGGCTGGCGGCTTTACTATACAAAGCTGGTAGCTTATCTCCTAAAGCCGATCCAAGGCCGCTTACTTATAATCCAATTTTCACCCATACATCTTGTTTCCATTCTCGAGTCCATCGTATAAAACAACATATTTATAATCATTAGGATGGACTATAAAACTCTCTTATTGTACAACAAATGATACTATTGCCCTTCATTATAGATTAATTATTTGTATATTACAAATTGAGTTCAATTTTTTTTTCGGTTTTTGAACTAAACCATACAATTCAGATTAGAAAATTTTCCAAACCCTTTATAATGATTTGGTTTAGTTTGGAGTACGAATTAAACATATATTGTAAGTTAGTAATTACATATTTGTATAATATATATTCCCATATGAAAATGTATTAAATTCATTTAATAACAACATTATTGATTTATATAAGAGGAAAATCAAGTAAAAGTTTAGTAATTAAATTTTTTCAAATATTAATTTACAACTAAATTTTTTTATGAAGTTAGCACACGCCATACATTTTACGCCAACCGCTTTGTATAATTTGTAGATTATAGATATAAAAATTAATTAATTGTGCATTTGTATAAATGTAAGCTAAAAGATCTTTTAAATACTAAGTTAAAAAATTAGAGCTTTTTTAGTTACAACTAAAATAATATTATTTTTTTTTCTAAAATGGTTTGATTTCGTATTACAATTCCAAACAAAACATAAACTTATGGTGGTTTAAATTGGAAAATTTTGAACTAAGTTGCCAAAATAACCATATTTTCAATTTACTTTGGCAAAAGAGTTTAGTATTAAATAAATGGAAACAAGCTCAATTTAGATTAGGTTGTATTGAATTGGATACATAAACTTAGCTTAAAAGAGTTTAGCATTAAATAAAAGACATTAAATATTGTATTTGGAAATTGACATTGGCATAGTGGTGTTAAGCTTATCTTTACATCCGTGTGGATAGGAATTTGATTACCCTACCATGTGTATATAGTTTTTCCCCCCTTTTTTTTCCTTTTAATTTTGAATGGTCGGGGTCACATGCTTGGTGTTATGGTTTAGACATTTAGAAGCAAGTAGAAGTATTCAATTTAGAATGGCATTCTCTTAATGATGTTATTATAGGCTAAAATCACTTAGAATAGTTGAGTCTCTTAAAGATGTGAAGGATCGTGGCAATCTTAATAGGATGCTCCTTGTGGGGGTAAAGGGTTTTCAACAGACCTAGAAAAATAAGGAAGTGAAGATGGGCTCACCACCCAATTTATGAGTGAAGTAGAAATTTAAGGGTATAATTGAATGTTGCACAAGCACTCTAAAATGGGATAACCTCTAGTTTCATGAAGCTTAGTATGATATAATGCTCTTAGCTCTTGGGTTGGAAAGGGAAAGAGGGAGAGGGAAAAAAAGATAGAGGGAGAGAAAAGAAAGAAGAAAAGACTTGATTTGGTTCAATTTTATCACAAAAATGGTGTAAATATTGTAATAAAGACATGTAGATAAAAATATCTTTGGATTTAAGTAAAACTTGAAGAAGAAGAAGAAATATCTTAGGTTTTACATAGGACTTGATTCGAATAAAAAAGGAGGAAGCCTTAATCTAATGAGAAGAACATACGTAATAGAGTGAGAGGAACACAAATCCAACTCCACATTCACTCAAGAATTACTCTTCTCATTCCCTAATTGACTTTTATCTCTCAACACCTATGATGTAACTCATGAAATTCTATAATTTCGTTCTTCTATACATAAAATTGACAAAGTCTTGATGGACTAGTAAAATCTAGAACATGCAAATTGATTTGTTTGCAATCAACCACAATTGGAAAAAAAAAATGTTTTTACTACCTATTGCACTTTAAATAGTCACCAACCACTAATCTATTTGTAGAACAAAGTTATAAAAATTTATAAAAGCTAAAAGTTTTCACTAGTTTTAGTCAGAACTCTATAGGCAAGCACACTTACCGAAGTAGTATAGGAAGAATTAGATCGTATTCCAAGAGATCATTAGCACCTAATGCATTCACTCCGGTTTATTACCTAGTCTTAAGATTCACAAATTTGTAGCAGTCATAAATCTATAAAAACTAGCTAAATATGTAAAAGATTCATATCAAATCACAATAGAATAAGTTCAAATTACAAAGAATAGCTTAAATCTTGCTTCACTAAATCCTTAGCATGCAATTTGATAAAGATCCTCAAGAGATCATTGTTGAACTTCTTGAATTGTCAAATTCACTAAAGTATGCTAAAGTTTCTCTCAAGATCATTAACTTTTAAACCTAAGTTAAATAATTGGAATCTCTTCCCAATCATTAGCAACTTAGATTTGCATTAAGATCAAGAATCCTTTTATTAACAATTACATCTCATGAGAATTAATCAAGTGACAAAAGGATTCTACCACTTTATCTCTAGATGTTATGAGAAATCCTCAATATTAGCTTTGATCTATTCAAATGAATGATTTCTCAATCTATTCAATTGAGATCAGACATGAATTCATATGATACACACACATAAATTCAAGAAATGCAACTCAAGCTATCAATAACAATAATTCAACAATATTTCAATAAATGCACATTGGAAATCACATAAATCAGGTTTGGATCCACAAAATCTAAGTATGACCGAATTATTTCTCCATTAGATTTATTAATTAAAACATGAAACTAAAGAAATAATGAAGAATTATGATAGAAAACACCTAGGAAGCACATAGATCCTTGTAATTAGACTCAAATTAGCTCTTGAATTGATCCAAAATCCTTGAACTCTAGCAGAGAAGAAGTTTTTCTCATCAAAATTTCTCTCTCAAGTTAGTTATGATATAAACGAATATCTCTACAAAAGTATTAGTGTATCTTCTGTTATGTCTTGGTTACTCTAATTCGTGACATTCAAGATATATATAGTGAATGCCATGATGATGTGGCAAATTTGAAATAAAAACAACAAAACATATTTTTTGTGAATGTTAGGGGCCGAGCACAGGGTGAATCCTGGGTAAGATTTACACCTTAGTTACATCTATGAAGGAAATTTATCTTGATTTGGTCTGACCATAGGGTGAACTGGGGGGGAAGGGGTGGTTATGCCTGCAAAGGCATTTTAATCTTGATCTGGTCTAATCACAGGGTGAACCAGTAGAGGAATTCACATTGCGGTTGAGTCTATGTTCATCACTCAATATTATCTCCTTAAATCATCCACAGGTGTGGTTGTAGGCACGGTTTGAGATCGCAAGAAGATATTCATGAGCACAATTTGTCTTGTCATAACTCGATTTGTTGTTCTTGTTCTCTTTCTTCATAAAATCTTCTTGAATTCTTCTCTTTATCACATTTGAACCAAAAACAACAATTTTAACAAACAAATGCCAGGTTCATGAGGATTTCAATAAATAAAAGCAAAACAAGTTCAAATCCTCTTGAATTGAATGGAGTAAATTCTAATTATAAACCACCTCATGAATCACTACCACCTACGGCCATTAACCACTCATTTACTAGAAACTTTGTCCCCACACATCTTACACCTCAAAAAGCCATCATAATCACTTAAGGAAGCTTGGTCAACCCCCCGCACATAGGTCCCTTAACAAATTTGTAATTTGGACAATGACAAAACCCACGCGGCCTAGACGCCCATAGACTGCCAAGATTCACCCCTACTCCAAACAAAGATAATCGATGCTCTTGAACCCTCCTCCAAATTTGCTAAGTCTTTGGTGGTTTCTTTTATATTTTTATTTTTTATTTTTAAATTTGTTTTTACTTAATCCATTAAATTACGAAAATCTAAAAAAAATAGAAGTAAGGTGGGAAGGCATAAAAAAAATAGGGTTGTTTTTTACTAATTTGTTTTTGTTATTAATTGCAAGTCATAAAAACTTTAATTAGATTGTAGTTGTTTTGCTTTTTCACTTCATTAACATGTTTATTTGCACATGCCTATATGATTAATAAGTTATTTATGTTATTCTTACAATCATAAGATTACGAACAAGAGCCATATTGGAGGTTACTTATAACATTTTAGTAATCTGTCTGATGAGTTCAGAATAAATTACACAAAAAAGTATTAACATTTTAAGGTAAGTTCATTTAGGATATCAACGTTTCAAGTGGTTAAAAAAAAAATCAATATCTCGTAAAACGAATCAAATTAGTATCAATATTTTGCACTATTTGTTTAAGGTTTGCATAGTTTATAATTAATTTTCCTCAATTTTTCCTAATGAATTCTCATTTGATTTATCTTGCAAAACGTTAACTTCTATTTCTAATCAATTTAAATATTAATACCTTAAATTAACTTAGCTTCATATGTATACCTTTTGGTGTAATAATTTACCCTTTGTGATTATATGCTTCTTTAATCAATCACCATGATTTAGTTTCAAAAAATTGTGAAATTTCATATTTTATCACATTTACGTTGCACATCTTTTCAAATTCACTTTTTCCCCTAAAACTTGCATTTTCCATAAAAATCATTCTTTTCCATAGAGTTTGCATATCTTTTATGAAAGGTAAGGCCATTGTCCAATTTAAAAGTTTTCATCAATTTTACATATTTCTCATAAAATTGCACTATTCTTAAGGTTAAGAAATTAAATTGCTATTTAAAAAATGTCTATAAATTAAATCTCTCGAAAGAACTTCTAAGTATACAGAACATAAAATCATGTCTTGAAGACATGATTTCAAGATTATTGTGTTTGGAATTATATCTTCATGACACTATTTTAAAAAGATTTCAATAAAATATTATAAACAGAATGATGCACATAGTTGTATGGTGCAATAGAGTAAGGAAGGTTGGGATGTGGATTTGACTCTCATCAACTGCATTTTTTGGCAGAAGTTGTTTCTTTTTTAATTGGATTTGCTTGTGCCATGCATCTAGATTCGAAGTCATGTCTTTAGGTAGAATGAAATGGTCATAAATTATTATTAACTATTATAATCTTGTTTTGATGGCACAATTTTGAAGTATTTACATTGAAATCGTGCATTAATTTTAACTATCGTACTATTGTTATTTTTTCTTCAAGATTTTATTTTTTTAATTGCATTTTACGCTCTTTCCCCAATTCTCATATGTTTGGTATATTTAGGATTGTGTCACATAAGAATTAATTTTTGTACGTATTTTTTATCAAATAAATATCATTAATTGGAACCTTTTTCAAAATTTATGTTTACCTCTTAGGTCTCCCACGAGTGTTTCAATCAATAATATTTAATTCGATAATTCACCTAAATCTTACATTTTTCTAATTAAAAATTGTAAGAACTTCGAGATTGTTTATTGCTGGCTAGATGATCCATAGGTACTTGTGGGCTAACTATACAAAAAATAACAAATTGTTTTCCCTCGTTCTTTTCCATTTTTCTGCATACTTGTAACATTTTTGCAAATAATAAATTTTAAAATATTTTTTGTGATTTTAAGATTTTTTTTTTTTTGCAATATTTGCTAACTTTATTTTTTATTTTTTGCAATTTTTAGGATCTTTAGGGAATTTTGAGTAGTTTTTCTTATTTTAATTATTTTCTTAATTTTTTTTATTTTTAGTATACTTTTAGATAGATAAAAATGTCATTTTTAAGTAGGATACAGTAACTTTTAAAAGGCCATAATTGGTAACCATTGAGTGTTATATGATAACCTATGTCCATGATTTCTCTTATTTGGCTTTTCTAAATTTTCAGAATTTCGTTGAGTAGGGACCAATATTAGAGATAGCCTGGACAGCGAGCCTTAATTTTTCCCTTTTTTTTCCAACTTTGGTTGATAGCACCTCCGTGTCCATTTTTACGTTGTGTTTTAAAGATATATCTCAAAAGTTTCATTAATTATTGCAAACTCATTTTAAATGATCCATGTTTAATATTAACCAAATTAAGAACAAAAAAAATTTAGAACTCGGCAACCATTCTACCTGAACTTCTCTCTCAATAGTTTCTCTCTTTAGCTTTGCATGTATGTGCGTTTTGGTTCGCTTAGCACTCTCAACAGGCTCCAACGTGTCTAAGTGACACATGAAGCACATGACCATAAACATGTTAGGCAAGCCAACACGGTATGTATGAGGGTTAACTCCAATCTTTTTTTTTTTTTTTTTTTTTCTAGTATTACTTCTAATTTTGGTACATTGGGGGCAGCATCATTAGCATGTACGTTTTCTAATGTACAAACAATAGTTGGTTATGTTCCAACGTCTTTAGGATGGGGAAGGAAAGGAAAGGAAGAGTGTGTTAAAAATGCTACCTAAGTTTTCAAATATTTTTATTTTTATTTTTTTCAATTTCATTCATGATGTTTGAAATTGATAAATGTCATACTAAGTCAAGTTTTTGCTTGTCAAATTTGAGGTTGTGGGATATCATATCCATTTAAAGTATTACTTGTCAAAATACTAACTTCATTGTCTTGAGAAAGATGATATGGCAAATACAAATTGGAAAGAAAGTATAAGTATAAAATAGTTAAAGGTAAGGTAGTAAATTTGGTAATTTGAATTTTAATTGGGTAAACAAGTTAGCAACTTTAAACTTTATATATGAAATAAAAAAAAAGACACGCAAAATTCTAGTAGCTATCTTTTATTAATATATTAGAGCAGTATCCTTGACAAATTTAAAAATTTTGACTATGGACATATTGAATCTAAAAGCAAATTAATGGCATATTTATTACATGCACACAATTCAAAATTGTAGAAGTATATTTTGATACTTAAACTTTTAATCGAATAAAATGTTGTGCATTAGTTTCTTAGGCTAGTGATAGGACCTAAAATGTTAGTTCCAATTTCAGAAATGTTTTAGGAAGAATTGTTTTGGTATGCTTAGAATGAGAATCGTCAAACTATTCTATCTATTCTTAGACTTTCTCAATCATCCTTCACGTAAAGGAAAGCTTTTTAGTAGGCATTGAATTTTCATAAGCCTTCATAGGCTTCTTCTTCCTCTTAAACATTGGATTTCTTTATAAAGCATTGAGCTTGGTCATGTCCATCTATTATCAAAAGCCCATGAGGCTACAAAAGGATCACTAAGGCTTCATGTCATCCATTGATTAAGTGATCTAACAACTCTCATTAATTGTGAATCTCATCTATTGATTGCTTCAATCATCCTATAGTCAAGATCGAGCACAAACATCTATAGATAAAGCTCTTCTCCTTCTTATTGCCAACATTGAAAATATTGGTAAATTCTAAGTGTTAGATTCTCTATAAAGAAGTTTTGATGATAGCAAAAGTATAAAGAAACTACTAATGAATTTATCAAATGAGTAGATTTAAAATTATGAATAAAATGAAAAAGAATAAGTATCAAGACTCTAGAATGGTAGCTAGAGCATACAATAATGATTTTGTTAAAGTAAAAGGCTATCGCATACATTGTCTAAAACATAGCTTTGCAAGTTTTTAAACTCTAGAAAATGCCCAGTGTTGTCCATAGAATATAATGAAGAGCATAGGAATTCAAATCTTATCTAGACGTAATTCTAGAGAGTAGTACTACTTTAGAAAAAAAGTTACAACTTCATCACAGATCAATCTAAATAAGTTCCAAATCAAGTTCAAATACACTTTCAAAGTATAACTTCAAAAGATGAATACATTTGAGTAATGTATTCATATGTTCTACTAAGTAGGAATACAATCCAAAAGGATTAAATTAGGATCATCAAGTTTTATCAAGTCTTTTTCACACGCATGAATGCTCTTGTAGATTCAAGTTAGTTTCAAGAAGTCTCATGTAGATTTCACATTATTTATGATATACTCAGGAAGACCAGAAGATAGAAGATAAATTAGTCAAAGATTATCAAAAGATAACGTTTAGAAGATAAAGGTAATCATAACTACAACTTTCCCATTTTTAAGGGCTATCAAGTGGACCATGAGAATTTGTTTGGCACAAGACTTGTCAAGTCTACTTTAGTTTTTCAAGATAAGTTAAAGATAGTTCAAAGTTCTAAATATTTGGATTCAATTCACAACGTCTTTTTTTTTTTTAATGTCAATCGAAATATTAGAGGTGAAGCTCATCCAAATATCCAGCGACAAATCATTTTATGACTGTTAAAGATATCAAGTTTAAATATCCAAAGGATTCAAAAATAAGATATACACTGTTGAAAATATACCATTGTGAACTACCGATTTGAAATTGCACTGATTACTTTGTTTAGCGAAGGAACTATAGTATGTCCTTCTTATTGGTTATATTGCAAATAGTCTTTATTGTTAGTGATAGCTTAGGTTAAGCTAGGGATGTTGAATAGAGAGAATTGAATCCAAGTGATTGGCAACTATATGTAATCAAGCTTTATTGAATTAGTGAAACATATCAGTGTGGATTGCAGGATCTCTAACTTAGAGCTAGAAAGAGACGTAGGCACAAGGCCAAACCACTTATTTTCCCTCTCTCTTTAATTTGAGCATACTTTACTTTCTGTTCTAAAGTGTTTGTATTGAATTCATTAAGTTCACACCTATTTGACTTAAGTAATTAGGGGGATTTTATTTCTGCAAAAGTTTTTTTATTTAAAAAATATTAACCAATTCAAACCAATGCCTCCCCTCCACAAACCCCCACTTCCCACCAAAACCAACATTTTTTGGTTACTTAATTGAGATCAACACTAAGAAATATTATCACTTTGCTGGAACTACTTAAAAATGGATCAAAATAACTAATCAACTAAGGGCGAATGAAGAGAAAACAGGAGTTTTCAATCTGATATATTGTTACATGATCATTTTGAGAAACTGAGTTTGTCCATTTCTGCTTCTATACTCTCTTAACAATATCCCTTCATGAGTTGTTAGTTTGAGACTTTGATTTTTGTTACTTGGATCTTATGGTATTTTTCGATCCATAGCTATGTTTCTCTCAATGTCATTTTCTTTCTATCAACCATGCATTGCATCAAAAATTATTCTTCTTAAAAACTAAGGTTACAGTCTCGTTTGTTGGATATTACTAAAGAAATGAACTATATATTTTATCTAACTATCCATAATTTTTAAAATATTTGTTAGATTTAAGGGTCATAAATCATATTAATAGGTCAAATTAAATAGATTTGAAAAATATTTTTGTTTTTCATTTGAATCATGTTTTTTTCCATGTCATAATCACGTATTTTGTATATTTTATCATATGGTTGTATTTTTAATCATATCAATTATCAAATTTCATTGTATTGTGTCAAAACCCCCAAAAATTGCCATCAATAGCTATCTCCAATTACATCAAAATTAGAAATAAAGTTTCAAAAACTAGGATTTATGTTAATAGTTTTAAGTAGATAAGAAAGTTTGAGGAAAAACAATTGTACGTAAATTTATATTATTATCGAAATTATTGTCACTTACACAGATAGTGGCAATATGTAACGCCCTAAACTGAAAGCATTAACAACTTGCCACGTGTCCTCACTAGAGATGGATACACTAATGCTCAGATTCCACTAAACCACGATTATAGTACATTATAACTTCAAAGTCTCACATTTTATGGTACTTTTAAAACATTTATGTCATAATAAAAACTTTTAAACAACTCAGGTGGCATAAACCAAGTGCCAACTTATATCAAACTTAAAACATCAGAATGAAAAAGGTTTCATAGCTTCAAGAATCATAAAAGGATCTTAAAACTATTCAAAACTCCAAAAGTCTTCAAATCTAGCAGACTCCAACTTTAGGCATCTAATAATTAGCTGGAAAATCGACTATGTTATTGCCATCCCTATTATCTATGTATACATTATAGCCTCACAAATCAAGGACTATTAGATCATCACCTATTCCTAGAAAATAAAAAGGAGTGAGCACAAGGCCCAGTACTTCAAACCATAATCACATGCACATTAAAAACATCATACAAATCGACATGCAACATAGTAACATATGTGTCAATAACAGGATATTATCTTTAATTAGCTAGGCAAACAATACAATTTAGAGCCATTTGTAACTAGCCCCAACCTAGAGTAACTCATGACTCCATGAGAACAAATACGTTTACATAAATATATAATATAAATATATATATTAGTGTGGGGTACTCTTCATACCCCATAGGTACCGTACTCGTACCACTCCTAAACTACTAAAATCATCTCTGTGCACAACTCCACTCCAAACAACACCACACATAGTTCATCAAGGCACTGTCCTAGTAACATTTGTACTCTCGATCTACTAGACCCAGCCAAACACAAGCAAAAACCAATTTAAAGCTAAATATTATTAAGTTTATTTGCAGTTTCTAAGCCTACATTCACAAACAACAACCAAGGTAAGGACGTACCTGTTATTACACTTGAATCAGTTAAACCAAAAAAACCAAGATCACCTGATTACATAAGGAAAAACTAACTCAAAACTTGCTTTCAAAAGAAAAACATATTTTTAAGGTTATATAACCTCCTAAACTATCGAGGACTATAACTATTCTAGGTTTAGATATGCCTTACAACTTGTATTTAGGAGAACTAGATATAAAGCTAAGGATTAAAGAGTTTAAGAAGGTCAAAAACATGGATTAAGGAAGGTTACTCAATCCCCCTACTGGTTACGCTTGTGATAAAGGGTGTAATAGCCTATGAATACATGATATGCTCCTATCACACCCGTTATAGGGTGTGTGACCTCCATTACAGCCATAAAGGGGATGGTGATGGCCATCACGGCCATGTTTGGTATGAATTCCACACACTTGAGGAGATTATGGCCTGTGTCACGGTCGTGACTCCTGTCCCTACACCAGCTTGATCTAAAACATGTGAAAAAACTCCAAAACTCCTCTTTTTGACCTTAAACCATACAAAAACTCTATAAACATACTAACCAGAGCAAAATGCTTCTATAAGCACATTACCTACAACAATCGATGTTTCCTTCTTCTTTTGCAAACAATCAATCACCACAAGTCCAAAAGTTAGGGTTTTCCTAATTCTCTCCCAAAGATCGAATCCCTTCAACACCAATAAGAAAACTCAAAAAAGGAAACCCTTTTTTTATTAATAAAAGATTGAAAAGGAGCAATCTTACCTAAATATTTGACCTTTAATCTTCCTTGATATAAGATTCAAGCTTGATGGGATTTTAAGCGTAGATACATATTCTATTAAGTGAGGGAAGGGAAGAGTTATTTTACCATTTTATTATTATTCATATTAAGGTAGACCATAAAATCACTTTATTTATCAACATATGACAACTTTGCCCTTCGCTATGATTTAGTTATTTTTATATTACACAAATCTATTGCTATATAGAATACATGATCCTATTTTGTGAGAGATGGTTATAAATAGGAAAATTACACTAGAAGGTCATAACGTTTGGGAGTAAATTCATTTTGGGTCACAACGTTTGAAGTGGTTAAAAAGATGTCACAATGTTTGAGGATAAGTTCATTTTGAGTCAGAACGTTTGGAAAAGTGATTCAATTCAGGTTTCCATGAGCACGTGTCAACTTTTCATGGTGACACATGTCAACTTCTCCTTGTGACACATGTTCATAGAGACTTGAATTGAATCACTTTTCCAAAGATTGTGACCCAAAATGAACTTAGCCCTAAACGTTGTGATCTCTTTTTAACCACTCCCAACATTATGACCCAAAATGAACTTACCGCTAAACGTTATGATCTTTTGATGTAATTTACCTAGTTATAAATATTAGCTTTTAAGTAATACAAATGCCCATGCATTGAACTAATGAAGCTACTGCTACTTAAATTCTTTTATAGAATTAAGCGAAATTTCATGTTGATGGTACTTATTTTAATTAGATAAGAAATGTTTATAAAAGGAATTGAAACATATTTGATACTACTACAAGAATATCTGCCTCCCATATAAATGGTTGCAATATATAGATGTCTTACGCATGGTAATTTCAAAGATACATGGTTGAAGAGAAATAAATTACCTCATGCTATTAGGTAGATGTCATCATGGTTCGATTCATGGTTCCTAAGAACCACCGGTTCCTATAGTTCTGTTCCAATTCCAAAGGAACCGAGAACCGTGAAATAAAAAAATAAAAAATCAATTAAATAATTTACTTAATTTGACAAAGAAAAATGAAAAATAAATTTTTTAACTTGAAATAACATTTAGCCTAACAATAAGTGTTCATAGCATTATCTAAAAGAAATTCTACAATTATGTATTTATTTATATACAATCACTTATACTTTTTTAGTTGTTATATTGGTAATGTGACACTATAAAATATTCAAGATATAAATAAGTCCCAACAACACAAAAACAAGTTATACATTGTTAAGAAAGAAAGTCTACTTTGGTTAGAATATTCAAGACACAATTTTTCATTGCAAATTTTCTGTATCTAAAGGCTAGTTTTCTAATGGTAACATAAACTTAACAATATATGATTTCAAATATATTTATTAGTTGTATTGTTAATAATAACACATTAAATATTATGAATAGGAAATAATTTTTTTATGATTTTCTTTTCTTTTTTTTCTTTTTTTTTTATAATTTTTGTGGCGTAGAACCACGAAATGGTTCTCAATTAGTTCTTGAACTAGCAATTCCATAACCACCGAGTCAACGGTTTTTAGGGATGGAATTGTAAGGACCCGCTAGAACCAGCGGGTCCTTTGCTAGTTCGGACCTGCTATCCCTAGACCGATTCTCAATTCAGAAACCGTTAGTGACGGATCAAGTCGATTCCCAGTTTGGAACCGATCTGTGATGATATCTACCGTTAGGACTAGAAGAATTTCATGGTTTAGTCATTTTTGGTAGCATAAAATACTTACATCTGATCCACTGAGATAATTTAGGTGGTTGATAATTACATCTGGGGCATTTAATGTGTGATATGAGCATCATGAGAACAAAAATAGTTTCTAGAAAATAAATATAATTTTATATTAAACATTGTAGATTTAGAGTTTAAGTTTGAACTCAATTAAGTGATATTAAACAAATTTCAACTAGATTCATTTAAACTTGTTTAGTCTCAATCTACAAATATACATTATTTTCTTCTAACTAAAATAATGTTATTTAATATTTATTATTTGAATTTAATTAAATTCATCAAGCATTTTATGCTTAACTCAAGCTCAATTAAACTAGCTAGTCTCTTCAACTAATATTATCAAGTTTTAACTCAGTATAATAAACCATTTGAATAGATGAAATCAACCTGGAGTAAATATCAAATTATAATCAAATATCTAACCAATTGTTGAACTGACTTAAACTTCAATCCACGACATAGGAAATTTTATAGTATCGTTTACCTTACAAGACCCGAAAATTGAAATTTCGCTTGCGTAACCCACTTCGTTGATTTTCTAAGCACGATGTTTAATACCTTTTAAAGAAGCATGCGAGTCCCATGTGATTGAGGGTCCATATGGAAAGCTTATATCAATTAGAACAAAAGAAACAACGAGTACAATCATGACCATTCAAATATGTTGGCATGCGCATTTGTGTTTTCCTTTTGTCTTCCATATCGTCATTTCTCTATCCATGTTATCAACTTGATGATTTGAATGGTCTTTGGCAAATCAAACCAATACTTGCATGTGTCCAATTCACGAATTGTGTTATTTATGTAATCACGCTTAGTGGGATCGCTTTATATAGTTAGTGCTTCGCAATTGAAAAGATGGATTGAATACCATACAAAGAGTGATGTATATATCCCCTTCTATCTTTCTCAAAATGATAACCTTTAAAATGCATGTACATCCATATCATAAATGAAACTATCTTATCTATTTCTAAATAGAGACAAAGTTTCATTTTTTCCAATAATCAAAACCCTAAAAATAAGTGAATTCACACTTCTTAGCTTTAGTTCCCGCTTATTACCATTTACATTTTATATCATTTCAATACATTTATAATATTTTAGTTAACCAATATATGTTTAAGAAAAATTTATCCAAATATCCAATTTCAGGCACAAAATTTATAGATAGAATGCTATATAGTTGCCAACTATGAAGTTAAATAAGTATTAAATGGTGTAAGAAATAGCTCAAGGTTTGATTAATTTGTCATGCTTGAGGGTGAAGTTGACAAGATAAAATCTACATGACACATTGAATGTTCGAATGAAGCCTGTTATCTATGCTCTAAGATCGCAGTTATTTTGTTCTGACATAGGACTTTCCAGAGTGAAAAAAAGAAAAAAAAAGAGCTGTACTCTTTTTGAATGAAGAATGCTTCTTTTGGCCAAATTGTTGACAGAGAACAATGCATTCCATCGAGAAGTTAAATCTTTTGACCAATTTATGTCATTGAATCATAAATGAGGGGAACCTAGACAAAAGCTTAAAAAAGAAAATGTAGTTCTTTGAGCCATAAACACTAATCATGTCACTTTCATAAATTAGGAACTTGTTATAGCAAGCTAAGATTTAATCTTATTTCTGGTTCGAAGGTTATTGCCTTTTTTTTTTTTTTTTTTTTTTTTGGTGCGTAAATGTTTTATGCATGTGTTTGCGGTGATATGAATATGTTAAATAAAAAATTGTGAGATTTTAAAATCTTTTGGTTCTTGTCATAGTAAGGTCTTTAAGTCTTCACATCCATACTTATATTAAAACCTTAAATATTTGAATTTATCACTATATTGAGATATTAAAATCTCCATATTCTTTACTATAAATGATGCCTTGGTATCTTTGGATTCATTACCATTTAGGTCGTGGCATCTTTAAAATTCATCATTATATTTAAATCGTGGGTTCTTGAAAACCACCATTATGTGTTTGTAAGAAAGAATGATTTAGTTGAAGCTAACTTGGTTTTAAGAATAACACATGTATTTGTTGTTTTTAATGGAATAATATCACAAATAGTATAAATTTTGATGAAATATATAATTAGGTACCTAATTTTTAAATTAATTAATTTAATAAATAAACTTTAAAATTAATCAATTTTGTATCTAAAAGAACTTAATGGAGGTAATGTTGGCATACATAAAAAGTTTTTTAGGTATTAAATTGATCAATTTTAAAATTCAAGTACCTAATTGCATATTTTGTCAAAGTTCAAGTATCATATGTAATATTTATCTTTATTAATTGATATATATGCTACATTAATATAACCGTTTAGATCCAAGTGTAGGGTGACATTTGTGTTTTTGCACAATATCTTTGTACTAGATGATAACTTATCCATTAAATTTAAACATTCTAGTACAAAGAATACTTAGAGGAGTATGTTGGATACTCTATGGGTTCATGTCACACTAGGGATGAAAGTGGGGCATGTGGTTATAGAGTATCCGATCCGCCAAACCCGTTAAAAATCCTATAGGGTTTCAGGGCGGGTTTTGGGATTTAAAAAAAAAAAAAGAAATCAATAAGTTATCAGGTCAGGTTTTTTAGATTTATATGTAACCTGTTAAGAAAACCTGATCTAGCATAAATTAAAAATATAAAAAAATTAAAAATATTAAGTTATTAAGGCAAGGATCTCATTTATATTTTATGTATGTGAAATTAAGTGGAAATAAAATGTTTGCATCCTTTTATATGATATTTTGTCTAAAATTTATTCTTTCAATATAGTATTTTATCGTTAATAACTTAAAACAAAATTCATTCTTTTTCTTTTTTTTTTGAAGAAAAATTTTAAAAATCTTGGAACCGGTTGGGTCTGGTCGGTTATGGATTCCTTAAAACCCTATAAGGTTTGGTTTTTGGAATGCTAAAAAAAACCTGATAGGTTTTTCTTGAGTTCTGGACACCCCATTTAAGTGGAGTCCGATTAAAGACCCATCCTGAGCTCGTCTCGGTTGCATCCCTATGTCATACTACTATAGGGTACTCTAGCAGTATTAATACACTATGTAACAAACTGGAATCACAACCATTTGTATTCAACCATCTAAGGTTTCTAAAAAAGCATATAAGTATTGTATAATTAAAATGCCCCGTAGTATGGATAATTATAACAAATATTGAAAATGTTTAGAATAAGAAATACATTGCATATATATAATTACATACTGAAATAGCATTGCATATCTCTTAAATTGAGTTCTTAACTATTACACAAAAATTATACAAATATTGTTCTTCACATAAACTTCAATGTTATTTCTTCAGTTTAGGTCTCAACTTTCATGCTAACTTATATCTACCTCAACTTTTGGGTATAAATCAACTCTTATAGATACATGTAATCATACTAATCTATAGGAAGGTGAGTGAACCACAACTCAATGCATAACCAGATCTTAACACTTATCAAATAGAATCAAATAAATTTGTTTAACAAGTATATGTAATGCAATAATCAATCATATGCAATAAATATAGTTTGGATAATCAAAATTCAAACTAATGAAGATTTACACCTATTTAGAATTGAGGGAACTAGTACTAATAATTCACGTTCATAAGAGACTAAAACCTAAAAAGGAGAAATTATTTTTAAACCTATTTATTATTATTATTATAACATAACTTAGCCTTGGAATTCGGAAATTCCTCTTTGAATTGTCAACATATCTCCGCATATGCCTTTTTTTTCTTAATTTATTCTATCTTTTTTTTGTACTCCTGTTTTTTCTCAGCTTCCATCAAATAGATTCTCGTTTCCATAAATATATGGAGCCTCCATGGAAAAATAGTGCACCCTCAATTGACATTGGACCAACAATGTGGAGACAACATCGATTTTGATTTGACATTCACATGTTCTGGCCAGGGAAAAAGATACGGTTCACGTCAATTATGAAATCTACTTTCTCTATTATTTCGTCCTAAAGTTGGATACTTAAATAAAAGTAAAAAAATAATAATAAAAAACAGTTCCACTATTGGGTGTTTTGGGAATTTTTTTCTTCCAATGAAAGATCTTAAATAGACATTCATATTTTTCAACATTAAGTTTATAAAAAATATGAAAATTTATCTAATATTAATTCCTAACATTATTTACCAATTTTGGGGCAACCTCACAATAATGGCCCCCATACCTTTTTTTTTTTTTTTTTTTTTTATCCCTGTTTTGGACTTTAAGAGTAGTCGATTCCATGCAGGTCATAGCTTATGTCAAAATCTTTGACGTAATCCTGGATCTGAGGACTTTAAAGGAGAAACTCCCATCATTTCAAACGCTCAATTAATTCAATGGACAAAACAAATACTCTGAACATACCTCAACGATTTAATGATATATTTATTAAAGATATTAATATTTTAAATGTTTAAAAAAATTAATATTTCATAAAACAAATTATATAGAGATAAATTGCACAGACGCTTTTGAAAAATTTATAAAATTAAATAGATTTTTTATTTTTTAAAAAGTTAACAGTTAGATCCCTTGAAATATTTATAATTTTCTTTTTTTTTAACTATGTTATTAGATTAAATGCTTTGTTGGGTTTATGTGCTGATGTGGCTACTTTAACCTTTTTTCGTAATATATCAATATCAAATGAAAATAAAAAGAGAAAAAATCAACTTTATTCTATACTAAATTATCATTCATCGTACCTAATTTTCTGTTAACTGTTGTCGGTGCTGCCATCTTTCCAATTTTCATGATAGAATTCTATGAAGAAGAGAGAATACTAGAAAATCGAATAACAACTTGTAATAATAATCATAATCTAGGTGCTAGTCCAGTTTACATAGGCTTTCATCTCCTCCTCATCAAATTATTGAGGACATTTCACTGTTATTAGTTTTAATCAATTTATGGTATTAATGCATTTTATTACTCTAAATACATCGATATTCTCTCTAATACGATTCTTATTGTGAGCAATTCTCTGAAACATATTGTTTATTTACAAAATCATGATAAGTAGGGGTGCCAACTTGAAATCAATCTTTTGTCACACTAAATCAACTTTAGTTTCAGTATTGACGATTAAAAGGAGTCCTTACAAAGTTTTTCTTTTTTTCTTTTTTCTTTTCCCTCTTTTCTAACAATCAGCTTGTCTTTTTTACAATCAAGCGACCAACACTTATGAATGGATTCTTTCGCAAATGACATTTAACTCATGCCAGAGTTAGATTCCAAAGGTTTGGCATTTTTTGGGAATTTTTTCCGCATCTGTATAACAATGTATCGTTACATATATTTAGCAATACTTGAAATATATTATATGTAACAATCAATTATACATTTTTTTTATTTGTTTCATCTCCTATTTACGAGTCTTGTCCTTTCATAATAAGATTTTTTTTTTGGGCTAGAATTCATGCTAGGAGTTAAGTCAAGGTTGTTTGAGATAAAATAGGTTGGTTTCTTCTTTTTTTAAAATATTATCTGACACACTAAGGAAAAAAAATGATAATGGTTAAATTAGGCATGCCAATGCATAAATATAATATGGTATTTGATCTAATTAGTTTGTTTCCATGTCAATAAAATGATACATGTCAACTTCAAATATATTATAAAAAAGGGAGCTCAAAAAATGTTTTAAGAGTTTTAAGTGCTAACTTTTTTAAAAGTAGAGGGTTCGTGTAATTTTATAAGTTTTTAAGGGGTGTCCATGCAATTTACCCATTAAATAAAACGTTAGTTTTTGCAAAATTATATTTAGCTATAAATATTTGAATTAGTTTTTAATTAATTTTTTAATATTTATTAATGATTAATTAATACCTTATTGCAAAATATCAATTCTTTATTTTAAACACTTAAAATGTTAATACTTCAAATAAATATATTCTAAAACATTAATTTATCTTTTTAATAACTCAAAACATTAATATATTAGATAAACTTACCGTGAAATACTAATACCTTTTTTAATATAATTTATCTATAGATTGGGTTCGGATTCTGGGTATCTGCCTTATTAGAAATTTTCTAAAACAATGCCCAGTTTTTTTCTCATAATCAAGCACATATAATCCTTTGTTTTTTCTTTTCTTTTTGGCCAAATAATCTATTGAATCTAATACTATCCTTATCCTTTCAACAGAGTGAATTGTATCTACGATTCTTTTACTTAACAGTTATAAAAAATAGTTTTTAAAAAAAAAACAAAGAAAGAAAGATTGTGCGATATTCTAACCGGGAGTAGTTTGGAATTTAGATAGAAAACATGAACAGATACTTCCGGCTTATATATGATAATAAATATGTTTTTCCTTTTTATTTTTATATATTTTTTACATAAAATATTGTTTATACACTTAAGTCAATAGTAAATTATTTGTTTACACCATTTTAATTTATAGTTTTAAATAATATCTTTTTAATGTTCTATCCATAATATTGCCCTATGGCCCCAAAAAAAAAAAAAAACAAAAAAGAAAACGTGATTATTTTTTTTTCTACACTGCTCTTTGATATGTGTATTGATTTCGCACGTCCTTGTGGCATTCGTGTACTTATTGTTGCGCTCGCTTCGGACCTCATTCCTTTGAAAACTTTGCCTTAGATATAGATGTCCGGAAAAAAATGGCAATTATCCGGTTAGGACATATGCTTTAAAGGAGTACAGTAGTCAGCACTAGGCGTGCTACAGTATGACCCAATTTACGTCTCGAATCAAACCAAATAAAAAATCTCAGTTTAATTATCTTTATAAAATGGAATTTAATCATACGATTTGTTTCATTGGTTTTCTAAATGTAAAAAAAAAAAAAAAAAGGGTTTGGTATGGTTCAATATATGATTCAAACCCTTTGTTGTCAAAAAACAATTTAATTGTAGCTAGCAAGGAACAATTAGCCTAAAGATAAATCACTAATTTTATAATAAATTATATTTTAAAAATCAATATTTTATGATACGTCAATCTTCTTATTAATTTTATAATATTCCTCGTTATAAATCATTAATCAAACAATGTATTTTTTTTTTTTGCAGGACATTTTAATTATAGTCATTATCTTGATGTTTTTTCTCAGCTAAGTTTTTATATTGAAATTGTGTAAATTATACTGAAATGTCATAACGTTTGAGAGTAAGTTCATTTTAGATCACAGCGTTTCAAAAAATTTAAAAAATGTCACAATGTTTAAAAAAGTATCTTATGATATTTAAGTAAGTATTTCTCCTATTTATACATATCAGTGAGACCTTAAAAGAAAGTTTTCTTGAATTTTAATTAAATATTTCTCATATTAACAGGTGTTAATGTGACATTAATTGACTCACTTTTCTAAATATTGTAACTTAAAATAAACTTACTCTTAACTGTTAAGACTAAAATTAACTTACTTACTTAAATGTTGTGATTTGTTTTGAACTTTTTAAAATGCTGTGATCTAAAATGAACTTATTTCAAAATATTGTAACCTTCTGATGTAATTTATCCAATTAAAATTTAATAATCCAAAAAAAATTTCCACACCAACATGATAATGGAACAAGATACACAGTATTGTTGAATTATTACAATTAGCATATAATGCACTTGCACTATATTGGAAAAAAAAAAACGTTTTTTTATTATAAAGAATAGAGAGAAGTGAGAAAGAGTAATTAAATAAAATAAATATTATACTTTAGCGTTTAATTTTCGACACAAATAAAAATGAATATAATACATTAAAGTTAATGTTAATGTGAAGTCTATGTCTTGGGAAAATTTCCAACACGTGGTCGACTGGGACTCACTAGTCACTACCCCCCTATGCTGATTCCCGGGACAAGCAACTTGTGACTGGGAACGTTTATGATTTATTTTTGCCCAAAATACATGGTCACATCATTTGCCGAGCAGTTCGGCAAATATTGAATACGGTGATCAATATGCATGTCAGTTGTTCATATATACACACATATAAATATATATCCAGTCAAACGGGTCGGTTTGGAGTTGCAAATCAAATACCATTTATCAAACCGAATTATTTTTTTTAAACAAAAAGATTAAATTTTTAGTTTGATACAATTCGGTTCGAAGTTCTATCATCTTTTTCATAGCCCTAGTTAGTAGGACAACCTTAGCTTCTATTGTGACTCATTTTACTTTTTTTTTTTTTAAAGTATGATTTCTAATTTATATATAAATGGAGAATTTATTACAATAAATTTAACTTTACATTATAGTATTTTCTTTAAAATGGTAAGATCATTTTTTTAATGTATGTGGTCATTTTTTTAATGTACTTTGTGGTTGTAATATGCATTGAGGCTTCTAGTGAGCATCTAGGATTATAAACGTGTTGAATCAAGTTAACCTTCTAAAGGTTTAGATTTGGCTCGTTTAAAACATTATCGAACCTCGAACCGAGCTAAGCCTTTTGTTTAGCATAAAACATAAACTCAAAATCATATTGTTTAGATAAGTAAACTTTATTTCAAAATTAAATTGGACTTTATTTACAAATTTCGCTCAAGCGGAGTCCAGTTTAAATAGCTTACAATTTGTGCTAAATTCAAGAAGTTGATATAACAAAGTGAATAGATATATAAATAAATAGATGAAATGATCATACATATATATATATATATATTTATATTTATGTTTGTTGCGGTCTTGCTTGAAGAGAAGAACAATTAAGTTTTAAAGAAGTTCCAAGACTATGTAAGCAGCTTTGAACACGATCGAGCTTGAAAAAGGAATAGCCACAATTAAAAATACATTGCAAAATATAGCCATGGTTGAACTTGAGTACAAAATGAGAGCAGCTTCACAGTTAAAAACACATTAAGAAGCGCGGAACATTTTCATCATGACTTTTGCACAACTTAGAATGTAGCCCATAACACGCTCACAGATCACATGGGGTTCAGACATCTAACATATTTTAAGTAACTTTTATATCTTTTTTGCCACATCAGTTCCTTTGTTCTATAAATATTCACTTTTCATGAAACCTTAGACACGCATGGAGTGTAAGAGAGAGAGAGAATAGATTGAATTTGTCATATTGTACAAGAGAGAGTTTAGAGAGTACCTTAGAGGGTTTTTAGGAAATTTTGTGGGTCTCACAACTACAACCGGACTTCATTGCTTCCATTTCATTAAAGGATTATGGTTATATTGCTTTACCTCATTATGTTCTTTAATTATTCCTCTAAATTGCTGATTTTGTTTTGTTACATCTTCGAAGGAGTAATTGATTTAGCTTGAGTCCTACGAATCCTTAGGTTAAATTTAGGTAACTCCATTATGCTTAGCTGAATTATTGTTTAATTCTTGAATTCAATAACTTAAGCATAATAGATATTGAATTTGTATAATGCATAATATGAATTCATGTTTGATTTTGTTAAAATAGATCCAGAGAGTCATTTTAATGAATAAATCTAGTTTATTGAAGATGATTGCTCATAACATCTAGAGATAAAAGTGGTGGAATCCTTTTGCAATGTGATTATTAATCGTTAAGTTTTGATTTTTAATGTGGTACTAGGTTTCTAATGCTTAGGAAGAGAATCCAATTGTTAAACTTAGAATCATATGTCAATGATCTTAAGTGAGGCTTTAACATACTTTTAAGAATTCACAGTTCAAGAAATCGGCACATAACTTAATAAGATTTCATTAAGCTACATAAATAGACCTAAGGTGTATCATGACCTTAGTGTCATTCCCTAAAGGATACTCTAAATGCAGCAGTCTGCCAGATACAATATTAAAACTTAAGAATGACTACCTTAGTCACGCAAAAGTCTCGATCTCATATGTAAGGCATACAACACAATAATAAGAGACACCGGTGGGGTTTTCGGGTTTTCCTAAGGGGCATTCCCCCACTATGTTTAAGAAAGCAATATAAAGCATACAAGAATTGAAATAAACATCTACCACAAAATATAAAGATATGAATTTTTTACATCAACTTAGGGCATTCCCCCACTAAATTCTCCAAGGATTGAAATACAACTTAGTCTTACATATAATTAAATAACTATCACCAAAAGATTTTAAAGAAGTTCCGATTTGAGGTCCATGATTGGATTTCCCCCAAAAGCTTCCCAAAAGATATCTTATTTGGATGTTGGGAGACCTTGGATAAAGAAGCAGATGATCCTATGACAGCAAAAATCTATGAGGGTGTAAGCTTAACTAACTTAGTGAGAATATTCGCGGGTTAGCATAATCGAAGTAGAATATCAAATAAGTTATAATTAAATAAGCATATACATGAGTAAGAAAGACATGTGGTTTTTAGAAACTATATGTTAAATGAATTTATGCTCTTCATTCGGGGTTAGTTATACCAGCCAATTACGGCCAATACTTTCGCAAATGGATTTTGTAGATCTTACCAGTTACTACTCGCCACCAGAAACATGTGGGTCTCATCGAATACTACTCACTACTTTGTAGGTCTTACCGGCTGTAACTCATCACATGAAGATACTATCGGTTATGCCAACCACTACTATTATGCACTTATCCCATTATATGTATAATAGCAAATGCAATGATACTCACTACATATGCATGAAACAATTTATTTAGCTCTTGGCATGTAATTAAAATATCTTAGAGGTGATCATACAATTTGCATACACTTTAACATGGTAATAAATCATGCATTTTATTATCAATAATTCAACACTCAATATGCTTAGTATAAATTCATCAAACATTATAATTCACATGCACTTCCATTTTTATCTTTTCCTATCTCTAGTGCCACTAAACTACAAGTACAATTATGAGTATGAAAAATTGAGGAAGAAAACTCACTCGACCATGTTTTGATTATAGCACATCTAATCAAAATAATTTTTCAAGTAGAATGGATCCCTTTCCACATCACCTAAACAAAAGAAATACCCAAAATAAGTATTCCGTAGAATTTCTACTTAAATTTTCTAATATTATCTTCTAATTCACAATAAAATTTGAATTACGAGAATTCCAACTTAAAACAACCATAACTTGCTCATTTTAACTTGAAATTTCGTATATAAGTAGTCGTTTTCTACCTCATCAAAAAGATCTATCTATTTTTAAGGTTATTTTTAACATTTAAGGTCGTTTGGGTCCAAAACTAGGATGGTACATATCTTATCATAAAGCTCAGCCTTTATATTTTTACAACTTTTGAAGCTCTACACTATTTGCAAACTTTAAAGTAAACACAATATATTTATTCATTTGACAATCAATTGATATTTACATTAGCTCACATCATATACATGGTTTTAGTAATGTTGCCCGAGAGTGATTTTTCACAAAACAATGTAATTTAGAAATTTGAAAAGTTAACTTTAGGAAGAAAATCTTTTGTCTTATAAAAGGGGAATTACAAATTTTTGTTTGTAGAAATGGAAATATATACATTTTCTTAATCTCAAAACAATTTTCATAGTTTATAAACTTGGTTTTCTCTATGTGGAGTACCAATGTCTATTTTAAGTTAGATGATCCTAAATTAGCTTATGAAAGATAGGTTTGTTCTTGGTTCTTAACACAACATTAACATGTAATAATATTTTAAGAAATTTTGCATGGTAACGAATTGCCAACATTTACTCTTAAAGAAAGTGTGTTTAGCTAACCACTCCTATCTTTAAGGAAAATTCTCTTAATGGTTGTAAATTTATTCTTTAAAAACCTTTAGTTTCATTTGAAGAAATAAGACATAATTTCTATTTTTATTTTGAAATTTTCCACCAAGGCAACAACTTTACTTGATGATCATGCATGCAAGTGAACATACTATTTATGCTAAAAATCAATTTATAAACTCATGTAACAATTAGCAAGAATGGAAAATCATAGAGTTAAATAAGAATAAGAATATGGAAGTCTTAGCTTCTTATCAAGACTTCCTAGAACTGAATAAATTCCAATTACCTTAAAAGAAAAAAAAAAGAAAAAAGAAATGAAAAAGAAGTAAGAAAAATCATAAAAGTCTTAGATGTTAATTCAAGGCTTCCCAAGACACGAAATACATCTAGTCTAAAAAATATAGCAATTAAGAGAAAAAAAAAGTAGAAGAGAAAAAGAAAGAAATTTGGAGTCTTATATTATATACAAAGCTCCCAGGGCTTAGATTATGGACACATTTCAAAACATATTTTGATTTGATGATGGATAATTCTAAGACTAGAATGACTAGTCTTATCTATTATAAGCAGTAGATAAGAAATAATATAAGAGCATAATAAGATGTTATATTAGTGAGCTTTAGGCTCTAAAATTATATCTATCTATATATATATGTACTTTTTACATATTACATATAGAAAGTTAGGTTAGGAGCATGAACAAAATAAGAACATAACAAGAATCATAAATGATTATGGTGTTGAACAAGATATGAACAAATTGTTGTTTCCATGATTGCTTTCTTAGCATAATGTTCATAGGGTTTTAGAAATCATAACATACAAAGTGCTATATTAAGTTAGCATGAAAGAAAAGAGAGGGTTTAAGTAAGGTAGGTGATGATGGAGTTATGGAGAAATTTTTGTACAGTTTTGTTATGTGTAGAAGAAAGTATGTAAAGAATGAAAGAGTGAGGGGTATTTATAATTTTTTGAGATGAGATTAGTGTAAATTATATTTAATGAAAACGAAATAAAAATTAGATGTAAAGGAAAGAGAGGGGCATTGGCCACATGAAGGAGGGGAGAAAAATTGATTAAATTTAGATTTTATAATGAAAAGTAAGTAATGTGTAAGATATGTATGTATAAAGTTTTGTGGGAAAAGAAAATGTAAGAGTTCATATTGTAAAAGCATAAGAATAGGTAGTAAGAAAAAGTAGAGATAGAAAAATAGTAATGAATAGTAATAAATAGTAACTTGAATAATAAATAAGATAAATAAATTATCGGCAACAAGAAAAATATGTGTAAAAGGGCTATATATGATATTTTTAGATGTCAAAAATTTTATAACTGATATTTTACGATTCCTCATCTTATTGCGGTCTAGATATGTTGTCAGAATATTTTCACTATTTTGCATGTCAAGATCCTGAATTTAGAAACTGATTTCGTTCATATTCGAAACGAGTGAGTTTTTGACAAATCTGATCTTTTTAGGTTAGATGACATTATTCCAGACTATAATCCATGCTCAACTCAATTCTATTATTTCAGGATTTTTCGAGCGGGATTGCCTGATCTAAATACTCTAGTTCTTAGGGTAAACCTAAGTTGACTTTAGGGTTATTAGTTTGACTTTCGGTTCTAAGATTTATTTATAATTACTGTAAAATTTAAGGGTTTACACTAAGTGCTTTGTGAATTGGAGTATCTTAGTTTTCTCATGCTTGCTATAAACTCCCTTGTTTTAGAGTAGCTTAGACTTAGTGTAGCTTAACAAATTTCTCTATTTCTATATGCTAGATGATAGGAAGATAGTGAATAGTAGGGATTGCCAACTTTCCCAAGGAATACAACCTTGATGTTTTAACCATGTTACTTTGATAGGTACACTTACCTATTTGATCACAGTTAGTTAGAAATTTAGAGAAAAGAATTGTGTGTTTATGCATGTTCATTTGATTTACAGTATACCAAACACTAATGTATAATATGTATTGTGTGAAATAAAACTCATATACTTACTAGCGAGCTTACCTATGAGTCTAAACAAGTCTTCCCACAAGCCTAAACAAGTTTGCACACAAACTTAAATAAGTCAAACACAAGTTTAGATAGAAGTTCAAACTTAGCTCGTTTAGATAAACAATTTTCATTTTAAACTCAAACTTGACTCATTTTGTAATTGAGCTTCGCCTCAACCTTCCTAGTTTTGTGTAAAAATATAAACCAAAGTTTTCATGTCTTTATGGGTTTTAGATATGACAATATAAATCAACCTTTAAGAAACTATTTCTTTTTTCTTTTAAAATTTGTTCATGTTATATGAAAATCTTTAAAGGTGGGTTATTTAAGTTTATAAGACAATGAAAAGTTATGTATTATTTCAAAATACGAGATTTAAAGAAACAAAGAAAGAAAATGAAAAAACCTTGAAAAATATAAAGTCCTTCTCCAAGCAAAGATGAAAAAGATGTTTGCAAAATTGGGCATATAATAGATGAATGTTTAATTTGGTGACTTGAAGTTACACTAGACTTTCCTTAGAGATATTAATGTATCTAATATAAATATTGCTAAAGAATATGCTCAAGATTCTCCTAAAATAAAATCTAGTCTAGAAACAAAAGTGAAAAATTTCTTAACCAAACTAGCAATACTATAATATATGAATTTCAATAACAAGCTAAAAGTCATAAACTTAATTTCAAACCACAATCCAAATAAAAGTGGACCTATCAATACTATAGTATATGGATTATGTACGAGTATCATCCAACAACAATAAATGAGGATTAATACTTACCCTAATCCAAGGTTTAGCTATTAAAATTCAAGTTTATTGAGTTACTAATAATTATCAATTTATCAATCTCAAATCTAGAATTTTAATAAAATTTACGAATGTGTAAAAATTGCTTAGATCTTAAATTGCCACAAGGTATTTATGTGATTACACTCAAGATAATTCCATTTTTATTGTAATTTCCTTAACAATTAGAAACTCGTAATGTAATTTGATACCTAAGACTATCGGAAACTAATCCTAGATCAATTAATCAAAATGTATTTCTAGTTAAAACTCCTAGAACATCATTATTGATCTAGAATTTCCTTATTAGGTTTGCACTTAATTCTAGAAATTTATGTCATCTTTATGCCTAAGATTCCATGCAACCTTCTCTAATTGTGTGGATATATTCAATAAATTAATATGTTAATTAACTAAAGTGAAATCGAATTAATAATTAATATTCCAGACTATAAATTTAAGACAAATAATGAAAGAAACAAAATTATCAAATTAAAAAATCAATAATTGGAAATAATAAACACAAATCACATAAATAGACTAAGGTTCATCAAATTCTCAAGGAAGAGTTCTACTCCTAGATAGAATTAGCATTAAGAATACAAGGAGTAAAATCAAACATCAAAACAACAAATTAAACTGCCTGTTATATTGAATTTTTGCAAAGTGGTTGAAGCTTTGATCTTGATTACTTGAACTTAAAGATGAAGTCTGTAATCGATTTTGTTTTCTTTCAAAGTTTAGATCTTCCCTTTTATAGAATATGTTAATTTAGGAAATTGTTCTCTTGGTTTAGAAAGTTTTAAAGTTTAAAACTTTCCTAAAAAAGCCTAAGAACATTCTTTCCCCTCATAATAGGTGGCTTTCCCCTTTTAAAGTATAAGTAAAACTCATGCTAAAATGCGGTTGGAACATGCCTGGGTTACTGTTTTGTCACTACTTGTGTCCCTTTTTGTTTGAATTTTCCAAAATAGAGGCTTGGGTAGGACACGACTGAGATAACATCATGTCACCAATCAAGTCCTTGTCAGTTGGAAATTCTTTACATTTTTCCATGAAAAATTACATTTACTAATGGCACACACTAACTCAACACTATGAAGAAAGTATAGGGTAAATTATTTCGAAATGTCATAGTGTTTAGGGTTAAGTTCATTTAAGATCATAATATTTTAAGTGGTTCATTTGAGGTCATAACGTTTAAGGAAGTAGGTCAATTGAGGTCACAATTGACATGTGTCACAAAATGGCAGGTCTTCTAAGTTTTAATTAAATTTTTCTTGTGTTGACACGTATCAATGGTGATCTCAATTGACCCATTTATCTAAATGTTGTGACTTCAAATGAACCACTCAAAACATTGTGACCTCAAATGAACCACTCAAAATATTGTGACCTTAAATGAACTTTCCCTAAATGTTGTGACCTTTCGATGTAATTATTCCTAATGTATATATGTGCTAAGCCAAGGGATTATGATTCAGTAGGCATTGATTTGATGCCTAAGAATTTGGTTAAGTGCAATGATGCATAAGTCGTGTTTAGTCTACAATGGATCAAACATAAGGATTAGTCGTAGGTTTCAAACCTTCATGATATAGTTCGTCTTCTTCCTCTATAATACATGCCAAAACAATGAGGTAAATTACATCAAAAGATATCAATATTTGAGGGTAAGTTCATTTAAGGTATCAATGATTTGAGTGGTTAAAAAGAGATATCAACATTTGGGGTAAGCTTATTTCAGGTATCAATATTTTGAGTGGTTAAAAAGAGGTATTAACATTTGACAAAATGAGTCAATTAAGGTATCAATAATTGACCATTGATGGAAAATTAAAAGATTTAATCGAAAACTAAATCAAACATCGATACCTTAAATCAACTTTGCAAAAATATGATACCTCATTTGATACACTTTATCAAACGTTTATATTTTTTTTTTAACTACTCAAAACATTGATACCTTAAATAAACTTATCCCAAAACATTGATACATGTTAATATAATTTATCCCAAAATAGTGATATTTTTCCTTCCTTGGGTAAATGCAGTTGTGGTGGGGGTTTGTATAATTTGTGTGTTGGTTGTCCGAGTCCATTTTTATCAAGTCTTTAATCCATTTGTGAGTTTCCCCAGTCTTTTTGTCATGCTCATAAAAAAATAACAAAATGATATCAAAGATTTGATTTTCTCTAAATGTAAATTTAAGTTCCCAACCTCTTATTCCTTCCTTCTTCTTGTCACAACTTTCTTTTCCTTTTTGTGCATGCTTTCTTTTTCTTTCCTTCTTCTCAATATTTTTTTTGTCACTCTTTCTCTCTCTTCAGACCGTCTCTTTTTCACAAGAGACACCTCTCGTTCCTAAAGTCAGGCTTGCACAGTAAGCTCGCATGACACAAGGTTTTTCTTTTTTTTCTTTTCTTTTTTCAAATGAGATCCCTTCCTAGAAAAAGAAGGGCATAAGAAGGATTAAATTCTCAACATACTAGAAAGAGCACACACCACCAACCACTAAACTACTTGTAACTTTCAATGCTATTAATGTACCTAATAAATTTAAAGGAACAAACCTAAGCCAAAGTTTTAATCAAAATAGATAAAAATTGGACTAATTTCATTGTTTCTTGAAAGATTCATTCCCCACACATTTACTGATAAAATAGCCCTCCACGTATAATTGAATATTTAAAAAATATTTTCAATTTGACTAAAGGTTAAATTACACTAGAAGATTCCAATGTTTGGAAGTAAGTTCATTTGAAATTTTAGCGTTTTGAGTGATTCAAAAGATGTGCCAACGTTTGGAAAAATGGATCAATTGTGGTCTCTATTGACATGTGTCAACAGGAAAAATATTTAATTAAAACTCAAAAAACTTAACACGTTGTGATACGTGACAATGGAGATCTCAATTGACGTACTTCTCTAAATGTTGAGACCTCAAATGAACTTACCTCAAATACTAGGACCTTTTGATGTAATTTATTATTTGACTAAATTATACTTAGATAGAAACCCAATTTTCACCTAACATTGCTATAGATAGATTATTATTATTTTTTATAAATATAGTTTCTTAAATTATATGGACATAAAAATACAATTGCAACAAAATAGGATTTTTTTTTTTTATTAGAGTGGTGACATCTATATGAGAATATTCCGTATTTCCAACAAAAAGAAATTACAATATAAGACCTCCCCCAAGAAAGCATACGTAACATATTTTGTAATTGTATTAATTTCTCCATTTTTTTTCCAGTGAATAAACCTAACAACTAAGAAAAGATTCATAATTACACAAATAACATAAAAAATTAAATTTGTTAATGTAAATTCATAATTATTGAAATATAAAAAATTTCTTGTCCCAATAACTTTTAATTCTTTTGCACAAACAATAATGCGCATTCCATCTAGGAAATTGAAAATATTAGAACTCATGCTACATTACTTATTTTTAACACATGGGATAACATTGATTAAGATTAGTGTAAACACAAAATAAAAATAAAACTTGGAAATAATAAAATAAAAAATAAGTCACATCAACACATTTCAATAATAGCTCACAAATCATTTCATTCAACACTAACCCACAACAACATACAAAAAAAACATCATATAAAATTTTTATTAATAGAAAAAAATTACAAAACTTATGCAAATTGATATAACCCAACTCGACAAATATGATACAAAACAATGAAAATACAAATATAGTTAAGCATGGTTATGAAAATCGCAAGTTTACCATTCATTTTAATGCATAGAATCTGTAAAATCGTATAAAATCATGTAAAACCATTAAAATTATAAACATATAGAATCATACATCTAAATTCAAAATTTGACCTAAAGTATAAACCTGATCAATTTGTCATCTATTTTAATTAAGAAAAATCATAGAAAATCATAAATTTGTAAAAACGTATATTTGACTTGCAATTTTGACATCCATGGTTATGTGGCTAGGAACTTACCTAAATGAAGGTTCTTTTAGGGAAAAAATAAAAATTAATAATAAAAAACACTCAAGCACACATGAAAATGCACCGAAAAATGCCTAAACATATCCAAAAAATTAAATATGTTGAATAAGTTATAAATTAATTAATTAACATTTATGAGATGAAATCTACAATGGTTTTAGAGAAGGGAGCAAAAGAAAGGACATGTATGTTTGTGCGACGCTGAATGTGAGAGGGAAAGAAAATGTCGATTTATATAAAGGTTATTGGATGCAACAAATCTCTCCACATTGCTGTTAGAAATTCTTAGATTTTACAAAAAACAAATCTTCATGTAAAACTAATTTCCAAATCAGGATCTTCTAAACATGATAGAAACAATCAAAATTATAATGGTTTTGATACATACCGTTGTCCATGATTTTGAATTCCAATCAAGAGAAGAAAATCTGTTTCGATTTTGTCTTGGTGATTTTCTCCCACTCTACCTTTCTCTTTTCTGTTTCTCTTTTGATGGTGGAGATTGAAAAAATTATTCTGTAATGAAAAGTCACATTACTTTTCTTTTAACTGTCATATATAAATAAGGAGAGAGGGGATTTGAAACCATATGACTCAAAATTACCATTATGCCCAAATGACCATCGTATTAAACCTTTCATATTAGAGTCATACCATAAGTCACATGGGCCATTAATGTTAAAAATAATTTAACAATTGCTCCTCTTCAATGGTTTGAATGATGAGCAAAGTGGTGACATTTGTTGCTTCCTAATAATTCCAATACTGTATAGTTTCCACATTTATGTAAGTCACAAGACTCGTTGTTTAGTCTATGTAATTGATGAGACTTACTGCATAGGCCCACCCATCGGTTAAGCCCATAGTCATTAAGTGAAGCTATTCAAACTAGTGAAATTGAATAGTTGTCTCTAATGAGCACTTTTTAAACCTAGAGAATGATAAATTTGTAGTAGTAAACATTTATCTCTATCAAATTGGTATAAATATTGACATTTCATTCGGTTTATGTATCAATTTCAACTTAAAAGTGATGAAACGCTCATATTCGGTTCAATTGCATAAAAAAATTGGAGCATATGGATCAATGGTTAACATTTTCATTAAAAATACATGATTTTCTCAATTCTAGTAATATAATTTCTTGGAGTTATGTTACGTTATTGAAGTGTTCGAGATAAGCTTACAAGTAATGTACTAAATAAGAACAAGCTCATTTTGTTCAATAATTTGCATTTGGAAATAACTACTACACTATTCAAAAAGATGCTTGTTTATTGTAGTGTTTAAGTGCAAAACTGAGAAAAACATATGCTTAAAATGGTAGTTGAATCCCTTGAACTAGAATAATGCTAAGCAATAGATTAATTGTAGCATCTAAAAGCAATGTTAATCTTCATCAAGTTGCTATTACGACTAATTTGATGGCAACAACAAGTAGCAACTATTGTAAGGTAAACCAACTTGCAGCGAATGAATTGAATGGGGAGATAGCAGATGCATCAAGTTTGCCTTAGGGAACAACAATTAGTTATTTTTAGAGCATTCATGGACCAATTCGGAATGCTTAAGGCACAATAGAGTGTCCAACACCATTGAAATAAAGCACCAACAATTGTGTTTGGACCGCCAAGTTAGGTCCTTGATTGATGCTTATCTGGGCTCCAAGCGATGGGTTTTTTATTGAAGACTGATCCGAGTCAGATAAACCTAAATAACTCTAGATTAGAACCTAATCTTTTTCAATAGAACGGTTGTTGATAGTAATATATTCAATTTCCAACCTCCTAAAATCAAGCACATCAATAGTTGACCTGATGTGCAGTGCCTAGACAAGAATTAAGCAGCTGCCATTATTGAACAAAAGTCAAATTCCTCCAAGCAATCAAAATTGAATTACCGATCTAATTTGAGTGGGATTGACACTAAATGTATTTTCTCTACACTTAACCAACTAAATAGAAAGTAGTCATGCCAAGTGCTTCTGATACCCTTGAGTCTACCTTGGTCATAATGAAACATTGTGTATCAAACAAATGCCATAAGGTAATTTAATTGTCACTTTGAAACTTCCAATAAAGCAAACAAGCATCACATAACCTGAATCAACATATATACATTACACAACTTACTTGTTTACAAAGTTCTCAAAATTATAATACAAGCTTTGTAGATACTTTTGACATTATAAGTCTTTATGATTTAAATTTTCTCACTCACCATACTCAATTTCCTATAATGTCTAATTCATATCATGATAAGTTCTTAAGTTAGTGCTAGCCATGAGGATCCTTAAAACATATCATGTCTATAAAGGAGTAAGCAAACCACAACTTAGTAGAGTAGCTTGACCATACTATATATCAAGCATTAGCAATCGAGTTTAATAACAGGCAAATGCAATACAACACTTAAGCATAAGAGGTACAAACAAGCTTAGATAATTGGACTCCAAACAGGGTATAGATTTACACCTTCCCACTTGAGTTTTGGGAACAATATCATGCCATTGCGCTTAAGAGAAACTAAGAATACTAGGAGAGGAGGAATAGGGGAAATGAATATATCTTTAGAGATATCTTATATTATATTTTTAGTTGTCCCTTCATGTTATTAGTATCTTAAGTGTGGCATAATCTCAACTCAACCTTAGAAAGATAGGAACACCTTAAGAGTTAACAATTTTCAGTATTCAACACCACACACGGCATTATATAACATGCCATTTAGTTCCCATAGAGCCGGGGAAGTCACATGAGAGTCTTAAGCCTCGCCGCACACCTGAAATATTACTACGTAGAAACGGTGACCTTTATGGGGGATTTTAATTTATGCATTTATGCAATGCATGCCTGATTATCAATAAGCCAGATATTTATTATTCTAGTTTATTAAGGTGACACTTAACTTATAGACACTTACTGAACCAAACATATAAAATCAATTATCAGCAAACAATATTGTGTTCACTTTTAAAATAGTATATTATCAAGCAAAATCAGACACTAAGCAATACACATTTACCCAATAGCCCCACAAACATGATTAGTTGAATTATATATACTTAAAATAGTGCAACTATTCTACATGTGCACATAATACAATAGTGTTGGAGTCACTGGTTTGTCCATGGTGCTCTATTCATCGTAATAATCCCCTAGAAATCTCAATAGGAATATCTAGTTTTCCTAATAAGATAAAGTAACGTGATGAATATATAAAAATTCATATACTAGGGTTTTTGGTGTGTCTAACATAATTTTTCAATTCTAACTCTAGTCTGAACATATGGATAGTTGATTTACAGATTGTAAAATCTATTTGTATCACAATCCTATCTAGAATAAACTAGTGAGACCTATCTAATCTATAAATTGTCTTGAAAAGTACCTTAAATAACTTTAAATGCTAATTGATATCTCGTAAACATAAAATAGGCCTAACTTACTCTTTTTAAGTCAAATTTCGTATACGAGTAGTCGTTGGAAAGCTTATTTCATGCACTATTTAATGGTATGGTTGTAACGACTCGAAACTTCACCCATTAATGTATTATCTATTTTAGTGGAATGCCACACGGTTTTCTCCTTAGTGCTAGCTGTTTCCTAGGAGGTCGTCTATCCTGAGAGTGCTTTCTAATGAGCACACTTAACTTGAGAGTTCTTATGGGCTTCAACTCATTGCACCAAAAGGTTTCGATAATTAGAGTTCCACTACCTTATATTTAAGAGGTATCATAACACTTTTTTAGCTCAAATTACTAGATTTGCCCACTTTAGTCCTATAAGGTTGAGAGATACATATATATATATATATATATTTATCACAATTTGTATTATTTAGCCATATGATTAGTCAATCTTTAATTTAATTAGTCACACATGCATATTGTTTATGATTTTTCCTATATTCCTCTTGTTTGAGTTTATCATTTGCACATATGCTTATCTATGTCAATCTTAATCACTTCTGTTGTTAATTTAATCACATAATCCTAATTAAGTAGTTATATGGTGGCAAAAAAAAAAAAAAAAAGTTAGATAGTACTATAACATTAAAATTGAATTAAAACTAATCTAATCTCCTATATTATCTCATAAGGTCATGACATATTGTATACTAAGATTATTCTAATTTTTACTTTTATTTTTTCACTTAGTTAATTATATATATTTCTTAAATCTAGCGAAATGAATTTCTCCCCTTGGAGTTGATTAAAAGAAACTAATGTTTTCTTGTCATGGTTCCAGCTAAATCTACAGGTATATCACAAATTAACCAAAATTCTCATAGTTTAACAGTAAAATACTTAATTTAAACATGGTTGTAAACCCCCAAATTTTTGAATCAGTTTAGCTTAAAACCCTAATCTGGAAGTCAACTGGAACCTTAAAAAGTCAACAAAACCCAAGTTTGATGTAATAGCTTAATTCTAGCAATTCCGAATAAGCAACCCAGAGAAAGTAAGTAAGTGTTTAGTATGTAGAATAGTGCATAATTACCTAAGAAAGCCTAAAAAGATCAGATTAGTAAAACTACGAGTTGTCTTAAACCTCATCGGACACAGTTCTTGAAAAACATGTCCAGGGGCTCGGAATAGTAAAAATATTCCGAATATACCGTTAGACTAGTAAAAATATAAGGATTTTCAAAAATATCAGTTTTATAATTTTTCGGTAAGTAAAAATAAGAAATATCGCAATTATACGCGTATTTTCTTACTACCGATACTTTATTAGTCATATCTACTTTACATTATACTATTCATTACTATTTTATACTATTTTTTTATCCCTACTTTTTCTTACACCTATAACCTTTACTTTTTACCTTTTCCATAACTTTATTTCACATCTACCTTACTTAATATTACAATTATTTAACAAAAATACAAAATAAATCCCTCTCAATTTGTTTTATTTTATCGTTATTTAAAACACACAAAAATTCACTTCTCATTTCCTATAAATACCCCCCTCCTCTTTTACTTCTTTCACATAATTACTACTCACAAATTCTCTATAAAAACTCTCTCAAATTCTCCTCTCAAAACTCTCTCTAAATATCCTCCCAAAACTCTCTCAAAATAATCTCAAAACCACTTCCTATCTACACAAAACTTATAACCACATAACACTTCAAAAAACTTCTTTAGGTAAACTTTTCTTTATAATTTCTTCTTCTCATGTCATGTAACTTTACATGACCATGGTGTGAGTTTTCAAAAACTAAATGTTATGGAAGCTACACTATGTTCATGTATTGTTCTTGTTCATAAAAATCTATTTATGTTTATGTTATTATTTTGTTCATATTATTGTTACTATATCTAAGTATTATTACGTATTTATTCATATACATATCCTTTAGAGCATATAAGCTCACTTGCAATTTATTTATTTCCATGCAAAATAATTATTTATTTCTTTCATTGCAATTTATTTATTTCTTACTATTTTAAGACTAGTCTTTAGTGTCAGACTTGTCCTCATCAAGTCAAAACAATTTTTTTTTCTTTCTTTCATTTTTCTTTTGGAACTAGTCTACTTCTTAGTCCCGGGAGCCTTGAAGAAGCTAAGACTCCCAATACTTGATTTTATTTATTATTTATGTTATTTTTGCTTACTATTATTTTCATAAATCATGCCATTAAGATTGTTATCCAAATTTTTCAATTTCTAAAAGTAATTGATAAAAAGGAGATTTTATCACTTAGGAATAAGTTTATATGGAAAATAAAATCTATGGTTTAACAAAAATAAAGTCATTCCTTTCCATGTTATAAGAGGAACTCAACTACAATTTTAGAAACTACTTTTGTTTTGAAAACTTTTAAACCATTTCTATATCACTTTGTTTTTCAAAAAGAAAATAATTTTTGATACAAAAATGATTTCTATGAAAACATATATAAATGAAACCTTATGAGAAAGGAATGAGAATTTTCAAATTAAGATATTTTCAAACAAATGGTCAAGGAAAATTGTATAGAAAATAAATAAGAAAAATAGCACTAATGTAGAGAATGTAGAAAAGAAGGAAATTACTTTTCAAAAAGTCATCTAGGAAAAATAAATAAGTCAAACATAAAGTAATTCTTTGAAAATAAAAGAATCAAAGTATTCATTTCAAAAAGAATTTACAAAATGAATTTCTTGTAAACTATAGATTTCTAAAACTCCAAATTTTCATTGTTTTACTTAAGAAACATAGATGGACAACAAACACTTGAGCATGAATAAATATGAGCTATGTAGCTATAAAAAGAGGATTTTTCAACTATATAGACAACTAAGTATTTATCAAACAAATTTTGAATGATTTAAAGTTTGAAACAAAATTGTTTTTGAGATAGAAAATTCGTGGTGAATCTAATCACCACTGTTTAGGGGCCTAAATGGTTTGGTTTGATAAAAATAGTTTTATAAATGGATAAATCTTTTCAAGTAGGTAGAAATTGGTATATTTATATGCGCGATTCCCAGTTAAAATGACCAGGTTATGGCCATTTTAAATTAGAATTCTCCTTTATACGAGCTTTGACATTCTCATGACATTGTTTTGTCAAAATTCAAGAAAATCATTGAGAAATACTCATTTTGGGTATTTTCTTTGACTAGGTGATTCCGAGGAAGAATACCTTTACCCTGAGGACTATTTTGATTAAGAGGATTATGCGAACGACTCATCCGTGTAGAAGAACAATCGACGTGGCATCATAAGTTTATTTCCTTAAAATGCTTTACTTGTTTGTGCTTGTAATCTAGTTGCATTAGAATTAAGAAAAGACAAATGGATATGTATGTAAAATAATTCTTGAAAGAACCCTAAGAATATCGAGGCCGGAATTGATTTAATGTTTGTTTTAGTGTAACACTTGATTTGTATGAGATTCTATGATCATCTTAAATTTGATATTAATAATGTTATGATATCATAAATAAATGGATTCATGCATACCACGAAGTGAGTCACATTGCATTAGGTTATTATCCTTAGGTGAGAAGGATTGTAGCCCAGGTTGAAAGCAACACTTGGCGGAGTGATCGAAAGCGGTTGCTTGGCGACATGAGGGAAAAGCTTGGCAGAAAAATCGAAAGCAAGGCTCAATTCAAGTAGACTTAATATGCTTGGCGATAGATCGAAAGCATAAATCTTTTTAACTAAAACTACTTGTTTTAAGGTTACATATCACCAAACCTCGAATGGAGAGCGTAAATCCATTCAACATATAGTTCCCAGAAAACTATATGCCTTGTTTGCCTACGTGTATGTTGCATTTCATTTGTCTACTTAAACAACTTGTTTGAATTCCTTTACACAAGAAGTTATTTTTGAAAATAGTTCTCACTAATCCTATTAGCTTATACCCTTATAGATATCTTTTGCAGTTCACTTATTTGTGCTTGAGGCCACGTGGACCTTGCAGTCAAGTATTTTCCTTTGGATTAAGGAATTTCTAAGATGAAGTTTAGTATTGGATAAATGTAGAAATATTATTGTAATAGATTTGTGATGGGGAATGCCCCTAAAGTTTTGTAAGATCATTGTTATGCACAAATGAATATTATGAATCATCTTTTCTTAATATGTTATTATATCTTCTTAAACTTTATGATTCCGTAGATAGTCATCTAAATTTGTGAGAGTACGCCTTACATTAATATCAAAGGTTTGGGAATGACTAAGGTTGTCATACTTAAGCTTTAATATTGAGTGTGGTGGACTGTTACGTTTAGGGTACCCTTAGGGCGTGACAATGGTTTACCTTATTTTAGATAGAGGTGATTATGGATTTTTCCCTTTCTTATGCTTACCTCACCCTGGAAGAGAAACAGGAATTGGAGGAATTTGATTGGGTTAATATAACTTGTTATTTCATGATAATTGTATGGTTTAGGTAATTTTCTTACCTTAGTTTGATTTATAGCTTGACTTGATAATTTTCCTCTTTCAAGCCAAGAATTTGGAAAAGAAATTGCAGTGATTAATTAGGAGATCAAAGTTGATGATGTTGGAGTAGGGTTGAAAAGTGTTTAGGTGATTTTATTTCTTTGTCTATAGTTGGTGTTGTTGGTGACTTTTGGTTGGTTAAGAGGAGAAAAAGAAAGAAGAAGAAAGAGTAAAGTGACTACGTGGTTATTTCTTAACTAAAAAATGTTAAAATTAATTTTATATAGCTAAAGGAACTGAATTTTCACATGAAAATTTGGAGATAAGATCTCTACGCCAACTGGACAGAAGAGACTAAAATGGTAAGTATTGTGTGTTTATCCTTCATTAATTGCATGGTGATGAGGTGTTACCTTTCTCATGGTTATTTGTTGATAATTTTAACTTGTGGTGGTTAATTCTTGGGGAGATTTTTGGTAATTGTTGGGTACATTTTCTAGCATGATTCTTAGATAATAGCAAGATCGAACTGGCTTTTAATTGCTTATAACACATACAGGGTTAATATAAATGATACCTGAATTTTGAGAAAATATGAAAATAGGTATCTAAAACTCAATCTGCTACTCCACAAACACCTGTGCATCTAAATGTTACAAAAAAAAAAAAAAAAGAAACATAAGAAACTTCAAAAGTTTGTTGTGGAGGCTTTGAAGACCTTAGCTGCTTGTACCTGTCCTGAAAATTTGATGCGGTTACTTATTATTTCTAGTGATAAAGGAGCTACTCAGATGGATTGAAGTATCAATCCTTCTAAGCAAAAAGCAATAGTAATGGAGATATCTTCTATGGATGAGGAAATGTGCTCGGAAGATAAGAAGGATAAAGAAAAGGATGAGGAAAATGAAGATGAGGAAGAGAACGTTGAGGATGATGAAGATGAGGATGCTAAAGATCATGATAATGATAGTGAAGCTACCAAGGATGAAGATGAGTAGAATCAAGCTGGAACTTTTTAATGAGCTGATTTCTTTTTCTTTGGAGGATTATTACTTCATCTTTATGAGGGATGTATGATTTTAAAGTTAGCTATATTGGTTAAACGTTTTTTGGATGTTTGATAGTTGTTCGTTGAGGATAGACTTTGACTTTTTAGTTTTTATTTTTTGTTTTTGGTTTAATGCAAATTCAGATAAATAATCTTTTGTAAGACCAATTGTGCTTTACCAAAAGAAGAACCTTAAAAGTTTAAATTTCTCTTAAGATTTAAAACAAAACAATTAAAAATATTTGCAAAAATTAATTCAAGCTTTCTGTCCTCAATTTACAAGATCTTAAATTTCTAAAAACTAGGGAAGTATTAGTTTTACCCTTCTTTATTTTAATTTGTCATAGTTCTAATTTTTCAGACATTGAGGATAATATCTCCCATAAGTGTGGAGGAGACTTACAAAGTCAAATAGAGGTTATGTGGTGCTTTTAATTGAAAATTCCTTAATTTGCACTTAAGTATTCAAAAATTTTTGAAACTGAATTGTTGTATACTACTTAAGTTAATTGATCTGAAATCTCAATTAGTTAAAATATGAGAAATTTGCATTATAAAAGACAGCTTAATTGAAAAGTTTGCAACTTGATAATTCTTAAAACAATTATTCCTTTGTCTTTTGTATATACTATACTTTGCTAGAGTTAAGGAATGAAATCTTAATGAAGCAAAATTACTTGTTATTTAGACATTTATTTTATGGTAGGAATTAGGTTAAGGTTGCTAGGTTAGAAAGTTAGTTAACTATGATTTTAAGTTTATTGCTTAGTATGCTCATTCTTTGTCAAATTTTGAGAATCTTATAATCTTTAGTGAAAGAACACATGAAATTTATCTCTTGGAGATCTTTCTTATCGATTTCCTTTGAAAAATAAGAAAAATATGGAATTAAATTGCAAAAACCAATTGATAAGAGCAGGCTTTGTTTCCTTAGAAGAGTGAAGCCTGACTTCGCTATCAATTGAAACAAATTAGAACAAAAGAAAAAGGAAAAATGGGTTGGTAAGAGTGTGCCTTAGTCCCTTAAAAGAGCGAATGCTCAACTCCTTTACCAACTAAAAAGTGAATTGAGATTATAATGTGGTTGATATGGGTGAGTATTGGTCCGTTAGAAGAGTGATAACTTGTTCCTCTCTGCTAACTATATCAAAAGAAAAATCACATAAATTTCCTATAAAAAAAGTGAATGAAAAAGAAATGAGATGAAAAGGAAAATGGAGAAATGAAATAAAAGAAAAGAAAATCCAAGGGATGAATGGATATCACATGCTTTCATTCCTAATTGTGGTGGTTACAGTATTGAATGTGGGGAGTGTATATTCCTTAGTAAATGTACAAGGTATGGTTGAATCTCGTTCTTCTTGGTTAATTGTGTTTTTTATTTTTACTTTAAGATTTTTGTTTGAATGATGAAAGTAATATTTTGATTTACTTATATTAATTTTTGAACTCTGGTACAATAAAATAGATAAGTTTGAGAATGAGAAGAGAAGATTTAAGTTGTAGAAGTTAATACATAATTGAATGCAAAAAAAGAGAATTAAGTGTTAATATGAGCTAAGTTAGAGAAATTGTTGATTTCTCTTAAGTAGTATAATTTTGAGAAAGATTATTATGTTCTTTTGTTTCTCAAGATCATTTTTTGCTTAAGGATAAGCAAATGCTTAAGTGTGGGAGTGTTTGATAAGTTGTAATTTAACCTTTATTTTAGAAGGATACTTTGCGCATTGATGATGATTTTTTGAATAATTATATGACATTGGTACTTAATGAGTTTAATTGTTGAATTTAGGTTTTATAAGATGATTTGAGAATAAAAGAAAAAATTTGGATGATTTAAAGCAAGTTTTATTTAGGAAGAAAGAATCTAGAAACTTACAGTTCAACATAAGAGAGTACACAAGCTGACTTATGTGGGAAATAGAGGGTAGTACACAAGAGTTAACACAATGAAGCAAAGATTCATGCGAGGAACAAAGAGTATTCTGTATGCCACATGAGAGAGAACATGGGTTCGTGTTGAAGACATTTTTCATGAGTAACAACATAAGCTTGTGTTGAGATTCATGTTGAAATCAAAGTGTATCTTTGATCCTTATTCAAACTTGTTTCAAAAGATATTAGTAAGATATGTCCTCCACTTCATCATAGCAGGTGGGAGAGAAGACAATAGGAGATAAGATTTGTCAAGACAACATATAAAAAGAAGAGATATTACAGATTTCTGCAAATTTTAAATATTAGTAAGAGAATATTCAAGACTACTGAGCTACATTCGGGTTACAACGAAAATAATAGAATATAATCAAAAGGGGTTTTTTATGCTTTGATTGTAATAACTATTGAAGAGTAGAGAATTATTACTTTAACCTTAGAAAAACCCTACTTTATTATTCAACTAGAATTTATTAGTTTTCAATAATAGATTTGTTTTTCTTGAATCATCTATGTGTTCTTATTGCTATTAAAGTGATATTTGCTAGCATATTTATTTAATTATTAGATTTTATATGAGTTAATGGAGAGATTGCTCATATAAATATATCTTGCATAGATGAAGAGAGTTATATGCACACCTAGAGATATGGTACCATAATTCTTTAGTATTAGAGTTAAAGTCCAGAGTTAGGTTTTGTTTCTAATAAGGGATTCGTTGTTCTTTAGTGAGGTTTCTAGATTGTTGTCAATTAAAAGAGATTTCAATAGACTAATTGGGGTTAGGGTTTAGTAATCTTGAGAAAGATATTGAACTAATTTAGGAATATTGTGGTTCAAGGCGAGTAATCTATGAATCGAAATTATCTTTATAGGGTAATAGTTGCATGATAAGTAATGGTGATTCAAAGGATTAGAGTAAGTTGTGAACATGATATTTTAAGGAAAAGTAATCTTAAAATTTGATTGATTAGTTATAATCAATCAGTTGGTAATAATTGAGATCATTGATATTTTTAGGTTAGATAATAGGATATAGGTGATTACTAGTACTTGTAAGAGATCCAACGATACCGATATTAATTATTGTACTATATTTCGATTGGTATACTTGCCATTTAGAGAGATCATAGGGTAGGAATAAGTGTTGGATTTAAACTACATTATAAAGAAGAACAAAATAGAATCTTTAGCATTAAAGATAGTGAAGGAAACTAGCTAAATGAGGAAGATATGATAGCCTAAGAGATCTTAAGTCACTATAAGCAGCTTTTCTCATCTAATGCTACTAAAGATATGAGTGAGGTTTTAAATCACATACAGTTAGTGCTGTCATCAAAAGAAATGAGGCTTTGATTTGTGAAATTAAGTGAACGAGGTAAAAAAGGTACTTTCAAACTTGGAGCCACCAAGGCTCTTAGTCTGGATGGATTTGATGGCATCTTCTATCAAACTCATTAGAGCACAATTGAATCCTCAGTCATTGATGCAATCAAAAGCTTCTTTTAGTTAGGTATCTTTCCTCCTCTTTTTAATAATATTGATATCGTTTTGATCCCTAAAATTAAACACCATAAAGAATTATTTCAATTCAAGCCCATTAGCTTATGTAATTTTTCTTATAGGATAATTTCCAAGATTTTAGCTAATAGGCTCTAGCCTCTCTTAAATAGTATGATCTCCTAATCAAAGTGCTTTTACCCTTAGATGACTCATACAGGATAATGTAATTGTAGCTCACGAAGTCTTTCATTTTCTAAAAAGAAAAAAGTCCAAAAAATATTATTGTGCTTTTAAATTAGATGGCTAAAGCATATGATAAGATAGGGTAGGCTTTCCTGGAGAATGTTATAAGAGGTTGGGTTTCTATGAAATTTGGAAATGATGTAATGGATTGTGTTGTGTCTGTCTCGTATAATTTGATGATGAATGGAAAAAGAGTGGCATCTTTTAATCCAATAAGAGGTATTCGACAAGGAGACTCTATTTCTTATTATTTATTTCTTTTGGTGGCAGATTCATTGTCTCTTTTAATCCAAAAGGAGAATGGTTTAGGCATCTTAAAAGTGATAAAAATAAGGAGAAATGGTCCTGAGCTTACACATCTATTTTTCGTAGATGACTCGCTTCTATTTGTGGAAGCTACTAATGAATATATGAATATATTAAAGATTTTGGATTCCTATTGTGTTGCATCCAGTCAACTAGTTAATGTTGAAAAATCCTCTTATCTTTTTTAGTAAAAATACTAATGACCTGATGAAACATAATTGTGTTGCTCTTATTAATTTAATGTGGATAAAGGACCATGCAAGTATTTTGGTCTTCCTACAAATGGGAAGATCTAAATATGAGGCTTTATCAATTGTCAAAACATGGGTGGTTTCAAAATTACAACATTGGTTTAGTAATTTTTATCCGAAGGAAGGAAAGAAATTTTAATCAAATTAGTGGCTTTTGCAGTTCCAACCTATGCAATGAGTATTTTCCACTTTCTGTAAAATGGTGTAAGGAAGACACTAGTTTGATAGCTAAATTTTGGTGGGGAGGAGATATATCAAAGCGAAAAGTTCATTAGAAGAGTTGGATTGATTTGGCGAAGCCTAAAATGTTAGGAGGTTTAGGCTTTAGAGACTTGATAGATTTTAACAAGGCACTTTTAGGGAAATTAGCTTGGAGAATATTAACTAGACCTAATGATCTTTGGTCAAGGATCCTCAAAAGTATTTATTTTCCTAAATCTACCTTCCTAGAAGCTACATTGGGAGTAATCCTTCTTGGTGTTGGAGAAGCATATTAATAAGGTGAGAAACCATTAAAGATGAACTTTTTGATGGTGGATAATGGCAATACAATTTGGGTTTTCAAAGACCTTGGTTAAAGTCTTTTCCAAGAAATCACATCCAAAGTCATGTTTGAGATGAAGAGTTATATAACATGTATGTGAAGGATATTAGAAATGCAGTAGGACACATGTGGGTTTTGGATAGAATTGCATATGCTACATAATTAATTGAACAAAAGCCATAGAAGAAACTAGATGTTTAAATTCGAGAGGAGATGATAGGATAATATGGCCTGACATAAGAAATGGGCAATATACAACAAAATCAGGTTATTTATCACTATTGAAGAAGAGATTAAATGAGCAAGGGAATAACCCTGTTCCTTCTACTACTATTGATGGTAAAGTGTGAAGATTGTATGAAATCTAAATTTGATGCAAACCTAAAACATTTTCTATGGAGGGCTATATCTAACTCATTAGCTTGCAACCTTATTCTCTTTAAGAGACAAATTAGACCAAACCCACTTTATACTTTTTGCAATTGTGAATGGACTCATCAAATATGGTTTTATTTCTTAGGTTACCATATTGATTTTTCATTCATTAGCAGGTTTCGTGAATGGATACTCACAACATTTAATTTATTGATGTCTCAAGGAAGCAATGGAGAAGAAATCATCAAAAAGATATCAGTCATTCTTTGGCAAATTTGGAAAGAAAGAAATTTAGCTTGTTTTCATTCTTCAAAGCTAAAAAAAAAAAGGATAGAGTTAATATATGTATACATTTTCTTTAATAAAAAATGACTGTAAAATATTATTTAGATAGGATATTTATTTAATAATTCATGTCCATTTTCATAACAGTAATTGTTGGAAAAAAAATGTTACCAAATCAAATGATATGATTAATGTGTGCTTATAAGATACATCTAGATCTGATAGATATTCAACAATTCATTCACATTGTAATAACATTAGTTGAAGAAAACTAAATCAAATTATATATTTGGTGTGTAAAAAAATTGATTCGTAATAAAGATAATGCAATTATTATTGTGGTATACTTTAAATAATACATACTTATTCACAAACAGAATTTATTTAGTTCTGATAAAAGAATTTAATGCTATTAGTTATTATGAAAAAAAAAAGTTGAGGAGAGAGAGAGATGGAGAGGGGAGAGAGAGAGAGATAGAGAATTGTAACAAATGCATGTTTAAAAAATTAAAAAAAAAATGTATTGAACCTATGACTCTTGGATGTAAAACTAAATACTTAACCATTATATTCTGTTATTAGAAAAATTCAAAAATTAAATTTTTTTCCTGTATGGGGGCCTCTTACGTTAACTTCCTTAAACCTATCCTTGGGTCAAAGGAAGATGATTTGGCCACCGTAAAAAACACTTTATATTTCTACTTAAAAGAGGTTTTCTCTACTTCTTTTATATTTCATAGAATCAATCACAATATATACAATTGACATAGCAAACATTGAAAACCAAAAAAGAAAAAAGCAAGAGACTTCTTTAATATGATGAATTATAGTGATCATTTGATATTTTTTTCTATTTTATCTTGGACATGGTACTGATTTAGGATTTTTGTCTATACTAACTAGAGGTTCGTTGGTAGAGGTGGAGTTGTCAACCAATTGGAGGTGGTGAGAGAAGTTACTTGTTAAAATTTGGTGAAATCCAGGTAAGTGTAAGTATTTATGGAAATTTCTTGAGCCATTTTATAGGTAAAAATTTCTTAAGTACAATACAATAATTATCTATAATTTAATTTTGAAGTTGTTCATATGTTCAATCCTATCTTTCTCACAATTTGAAGCCTTTAAAAGTAAATTTGTTTTATTTTGTTACATTTAGTAATTAGGAAAAAATTATATTATTATTTATGTAAATAATTTCTTATTTGATATGTAAAGTTTGTTCATTTAATCTTATTATTTGCATCTCTCCATAAGGGTTTATACTAAAAAATAGAGTTCTGCAAGTGGGACGGTTTATACAAGCCAACCTAATTAACTAAGAAAAAGGAAAAAAGGTTTGGGCCCAAAATTTTCAACCTACGTTAAGGTACAAGCCATTTTAGCCTCTCTCATGAGTTAAAGCGGCCAACTCACTAGGGTCAGTTGGTGTGCAAACCCGCATGAAAGCGTATATACGTAGAACGTAAAATGAAAAAAAAAAAAAGAAGAAGAAACGTTAGCTGGCCTTACTCATGTTTTTTATTACCCTAACTAGTTAAAGAAACGAGAGGATAATATAAAAATGAAAGAATCAAATTCAATAGAAGCATTTTTTTCATTTAAAGGAACTTCGGAAATGCTCTTTTTTAGGAAGAACCTTGAGAAGAAATCTAAGAAAAGAAAAAAATATTTTGATTAACCAATTTTAGAATTAACTAAACAATGGTATTGTGAGGGAAAAAAAAAACTTTGTATGAATCATAATCATAAGTTTATGGATTTAAACTTTTAAAGTTGCAACTGACAAAAATTTTTCAAGGAGGATTTTTCCTATTATAGTTTGATGAATGAATTAAGATTAAATGTTCAATTAAATTTCAGTATATAACTTTTTTATTTTAAATTATTCTAAGGAATCACGAAAATTTCACCTTTCATCCATTATTTTCAATAAAAAAATCAAACTACACATAGGTTACATCCAAACAATCTATAACTTATACTTTCAATATTATTATTTTATAATATTAATTTATCTTTGAAAAAAGAAATCTCACCAAATTGATGATTAACCAATTTAATACATTAAGTTATGCAAATTAGGTTAGGGCAAAAATTTTGGCCCACATTATAATGCAACTAACTCGTATAACCTGAAATTGGGTGAGGCGAAGTAGCTTGCATAACCTACTTGCACAGCTTTAGAAACTGCACAACTTACACAAGAAAAGGAGATTATTCATAAGGAGTTTTCAAGAGTGCATATTATTACTAGAAGTGTTACACAACTTATGGATTATTTAACTTGCAAAAACAAATAATAAGAGAGAACAAGAACCCTTATTAAAATATTTATATAAAACATGCTTCTTAGAGATAATATTGATTTGAAGATAGATTTTTGGCTTGGCTTCCCTACTTTTTATTAGCATGGAGGAAATGAGAAGAAGAAGAAGAGAGGAATTTGATGGTTTTGAGAGATAAAAAATGTGAGAGTGGGAAATTGAGTAGGAGAAATGTTAGGTGGAAAAGAGAGAAAAAGGAGATTTTGTTTCTTAAATGTTATGCGAAATTAGTTCATAATTCATACTTAATTCCATTGTCCACTGGGTATTGCCTAGTTGCACTTGTTTTTCTTGACCACCCTTCCAATAGTGTAAGTTAAAGCTTTTACATAGGGGATTAGAAGATGGATTAAAAAAAATTGTATAGGGGGTCACATGATGGGTATGGCTGGCAATCTTGTCCGGATAGGGCTATAGTGTATTTTCTTATAATTTAGGAGTGAGTTTTGTAGGTGAGGGGTGGTGTTGGGTATGTGTGTGTGTGTAAATCAAAGCATTATTAAGGTTACAAGATTCTCATGGTTTTTTTATAGAAAGCTAAGTTCTCAAATCATTATCTTAGGGTTCACATAAGCCATTCTAGGTTACTAGGAGTTGTCTTTGAAATATAGATTTTATCAATTAAGGTATTGGAAAAATCTCCCAATCACACTCATGCCAATGCTTGAAATATATCAAAATTCTCAAAGGCTTACATCTCAACCCCTTAGAAAAAAATTTTGTCTTCACATCTTCTAAGATTTGAATAGTCCTCTCAAATTGACAATCGGTTTGAGGTAATATGTGGTGCTAAAATGCAGCTTTGTACTTAAGCTCTCCTACAAGCTTATCTAAAACTAAGAAACGATGCAAGGATCTTCATGCAATCGCTTAATCTCTTAGATGCTACTTTAGCTTCTCTAGTGAAGATGTCAAATTAATAAGGATGAAGTGTGAGGATTTAATAAGGCGATCTTCAAATCATCATATCCCACTACGATCTTAGGTAAGCCACTTACAAAATCTATAGTGATTTACTCCCACTACTACTTAAAAATATGTCTTTAGCATTTTGCTATCACTCGTTGGCAAATATCACATTTTAACTCAAAGTCTGCGTTGACATTTTTCATTTTACTCTACCAGTAATGTCTCTTCACATATTAGTATAGTTTAATACCTCTTGCATGAACCATATAACCTGAATGATGAATTTCACTCATAATTTCCATTCAAATTCAAAGTTCGAAATCATCAGACACACAATCTATTACATTACGATTCATGCATAAATGCCATTATAACCAATCTTGAAATTTGAGTAATTTCCATTTTACATCTCTTGCTTTACCAATTGCAAGGCAACAACATGTTATGCTCCTTTAATAATTTCCATAATAGTTAGTTCAATGAATAAATTCATCATTCCAACATCATTGTTAAGCCAACTGGACTCATTATTTAATCGCTTAAATTCTTGTATCAATTGTTGCTAGTCGATGAGTATGATGCAATGTTTGCATGATTCTTTGGCTCAAAGCATTTGCTATAGCATTTACCTTCTCAAGCAATAGTTAATTTCTAAATCATATTCTTTAATCAACTATAATATATCACCTCTACCTCATATGAAAATCTTTCTATATAAACAATTACTAAGGGCTGTTGTGATTTGTATGAATCTCACATAATTGATCATAAAGGTATTGCCTCCATAACTTTAAAAAGATTACTATGGTTGCAAGCTGTAAATCATGTTTAGGATAGTTTTTCTCATAAGATCTTAACTATACCTTTCCATTCTACATAAGTATATGATGGAACGTGTTCTTTGATGCATCATTGTAAACCAAAATGGTCCCTTACTGTTTGGTCATACCAAAGTCAATGCGCATAATAACCTTTGCTTTAAATCTTGGAAGCTTTATTCCCGTTTTTTGTTCCAATCCAATTTCTCTCCTTTTTTTTTTCCTGAGATAATTGGGTAAATACTAAAATTGGAGACGAGCAACAAGTTCCCAATTCTAAAAAGTGCATGTTGTTCATGGAGGTAATAGTTTAGTTTTTTTTCTCTCTATAGGAGAGCTTTCCTTTCTTTAGGAGAGTCTTACACCTAAATGGTGTTTTTATGTATTGTTCATGAGCTGTATGATTTTGATTTAGCTGTATCTTCTTCCTGACCCCTTTTCCTATTTGTCTTTTCATACCTGCTTTCCCTGCTACACATCTCTTCTGATTTTAAATTATACTTATTTTACAGTTTATATAGTCCTTTTCAAAGACTATTAGTAGTTTCTTTTTGAATTTTCAAATTTCCTTAAACTGTTTTCTTTCCCTGACCTCTGTTCCCTGTGTTGTTTTCCTGCTTCTTTCCGTTCCCTTCTTGCTTCATGTTTTTCTTTTCTTGGCCTTTCTCTCTTCTTTCTTTGAACTTTGTTCTGCGCTTGGAGTTTTCTTTGTTTTCTCCCAGGTTAATGGCTAAATCATCTAATTGCATTCCCTATGATAGTCTAGTAGATGGTGAAGTTCTTCTTGAGGACCCATCTGAGGAGAACCAACCAGATCACATGTTAGTAAAAGAGGTGCTGGTAGTTGTCCAAATCATTACGAATAAAGCTCTTAATAGGAATGCTGTTATCAATATCCTTAAAACACATGGAAAGGATATGGAGTGAAAGCAATCAACCACATAGAAGCTAACCTATATCTCACAAGCCTTCAATCTCACTCTCATTTAACTAATCTGCTAGAGGAGAGTGCCTGGTCGGTTATGGGACATTGTATGGTTGTGGAGGAATGGCATGAAAATCTGAAAATAGAAGATGTTTCTTTGAATTCCATGGTAAGGAGGATCTAAATTCATGGCTTGCGCTTAAGTCATATGACCGCTTCCGGAGCTAAGATGATCGGGACGAAAATAGGGGAGGTGTTGGAAGTTGAACCTTTGGCTTTTGGTAAAGGTAACCGTAGAGCTTTCCTGAGAGTTAGAGTAAGGATTCTAGTGGATATACCTCTAAAAGCAAGCATATGGGTAAACAATGGGAAAGGAGAAAAATATAGTGTTCTTGAAGTATGAAAGACTAGATGACTGGTGTTTCAATCGTGGAAGACTGGGACACCAAAGTAAGAGTTGTAAGTTTGAGAAAAATGGAGAAGACGGCTTTGGCCCTGGTCTAATAGCAAAATGCGCAAAAACATGGAGAAATGAAGAACATAAGTCTAAGGAGTTGGAACAGAACATAGAGAATGTTAACCCCAATGGTATGAAAAGTTATGCCTGCTTATCTAAGTCTTTCTAAGACTCCTCTAAGCCTAACCTCAACCTTTGTCACCCACCTCTAACCTTTCCTATGAATCCTAATAGCTCCAATTCACCTGCTGGCCCTTCAAACCAACCCCTAATCCCTTCCCATAGTTTGAAGCTCACCACCAAAAAAATCTCCCACCCCTTAATCTCTTTTAACCTGCTAAAATCTCCTACCCCTCTTTCCCCTTCATCTCCCCTACCCGTGCCTCCTCCTTTAAGACATTCTCTTGCTTATCCCATCCCTTTACCAAAACAAGATATGACCTGTGACCTGGAGATAAATTTATCTTCGCATGTGGAACCTCAGACCCTTCTATCTATCGAAGTTTCTTCTCCTAACCCTTCTAAGCCCCCTTGTGACCTATCTTTGGAATTGAAATGTCTATCCTTGAAAAGAGTAGGAGAGGAGTTGGAGGTGAATGGACATAAAAAAAATAAAGAAGGAAGTTTTGAGTGAACGGGATGTGAGGGCGGGGCTAATGCTTTTTGAGGCCTCTGATGGGGTGATCATGGATATATCGTCAAGTGGGTTCAAAAAATAGAGGAAGTACTCTAAAGGAAAGAGCAGAATGATCAAAGAACATGACATGAAAAAGAGAGGTATTGCAAGGAAGCTTCGAAAGGAAATCAAAATTACCGATTGTACTGAGATTACCGAATGATTTGATGTCCCTATTGAATCGAACGAATCTTTAGGCATGGTGGCTGGCCTACAACAACCACACAGGGGCCATGAGTTTCCTCTATTGGAACTATCAAGGGATTGGCCTCCTGAGATAGTTCGTAGCCTAAAAGGTCTTGTTTGTAAATATAATCCCAGTGTGGTCTTTCTTATGAAAACAAAAAATAAAGAAGACTTTTTGGAGAGGTTGAGGAGTAAACTCCGCTTTGGTGGTAGTTTCTATGTCAAATGTCGAGGGCTTGTTGGTGGGCTTGCCTTGTGTTGGAATGATAGTTTGAAGGTGGAGATTTTAAAGCAGACGGATTTCCTTATAGACTCTGAAATTTGCCAGGTAGATGGCAATAGAATTGGCTATGTTTCTTGGATCCATTCTGCAACTGACTATCCACTAAAGAAAAACCTCTGGAACCTCCTAAGTAATACAGCTAAAAGTCGTGATGTTTGGCTTTGTATTGGTGATTTCAATGCCATTTTGTATGAACAAGAGAAGGAAGGTGGGAGAAGTGCAGATAGAAGAATAATATCAAGGTTTAGAGAATTCATTGAAGACTCAGCCTTATAAGATTTAGGTTTTAGTGGTCCAAAATTTACTTAGAGTAACTTAAGGAAGGGAGCTGAATTAGTAAGGGAAAGACTTGATAGAGGGCTTGCTACCATTGGATGGATTGAAAATTTTCCTAGTTGTAGCATTAAACATATAACATCGAGTGCATTTGATCATGCTATGCTGTTAGTACGCCTTCTCAAGGAAGGAGATAAGACATCTAAAATCTTCAGGTTTGAGAATATGTGGTTATCTTTGAGTGAATGTAAGATGGTGATAGAAAATTCATAGAGGAATGGGAATAAAAGGGACTACTAGCATTCTCTGCTGCAGAATCTTTGCTCCTGCAAGGAAAATCTAATCGGATGGAGCCTGAAAAGCTTCCCAAACAATAGGAAACAGATTGATAAAGTTTTGCAAAGGTTGGCCAGCATTTAGGGAAATCTTAAGGGATTAGACATGGAAGAGGAGGAAATTTTGTTCGGAGAACTAAATTGCCTACAGGAGAGAGAGGAGAAATTCTGGCATCAGAGGGTACGGGTTAAATGGCTGAATTTTGGAGACCGAAATACCTCGTTCTTCCACTAATCAACTTTAATCATAAGGAACAAAAATAGAGTGCTGAGATTGAAGGATAAAGATGGCAAATGGCTAGAGAATGAAGAGACAATAGCACAGGAGTTTGTGAACCACTTCAGCAAATTATACTCCTCTAAAGGAGTTGGGAATGAAAGGAGCTGTATGAATTGGATAAATAGGAAGGTTAATGATGAGATGAATAGATCTCTATGTAGAGAACTGGAAGAGGAGGAAATCAAAATTGCTGTTTTTCAAATGGGAGGATTAAAGGCACCAGGACCAGACGGCTTCCCGGGAATTTTCTACCAAAGCTTTTGGACTATCATTGGGAAGTCGGTTAATGATGCTGTCAAAGACTTCTTTCTTTCAGGTACTTTTCCTCCTAATCTCAACTTCACTAATTTGGTTCTTATTCCTAAAGTTCATAACTCCCAAAATGTCTCTCATTTCCAACTTATAAGTTTATGCAACTTTGTCTACAAAATCATGTCAAAAATTTTGGTTAATAGATTGAAACCTTTCCTAGAAGACCTTATTTCTAAAAATCAAAGTGCTTTTATCTCTGGAAGGATGATTCAGGACAACATTATCATAGCTCATGAAGCCTTCCACTTCCTAAAAAATAAAAAGAGAGAAAAAAAAAAGGGTTTTTGTGCTTTAAAAGTTGATATGAACAAAGCCTATGATAGAATCGAATGGAGTTTTCTTTAAAAAGGGCTTTCTGAATATGGCTTTGAGTAAAAATGGATTAGCTGGGTGATGACTTGTGTCACAATAGTACATTTCAATATGTTATTACATGGTAAAAAAGTGACGCAGTTTAAGCCTAGTAGAGGATTACGACAAGGAGATCCTTGATCACCATATTTGTTTATATTGGTGGCAGATGTTCTATCTCAAGGTATTGAAGAAAGCAGAAGAAACGGAAGGCTATCTGAACTACATATGAAAATTCTTGCCCTACTCTCTCTCATCTTTTCTTTGCAGATGATTCCCTCTTTTTTTTGGAAGCCAGGATGGAGGACGCAAGGGAATTGGCTAGAATTTTAGACAAGTATTGTAAAGCATCAGGAAAAAAAGTGAACTTAGAGAAGTCTAGCATCTTTTTCAGTAGCAATACTGAGTCCCAAGTGAAACAAAACATTGGAAGCAATTTGGGGCTAGTCACTATTGAAAATCCTGGCTTATATCTAGGGCTACCTATGCTGTGGGGCCGATCTAAATATGAAGCTCTGGGCTTTGTAAAGGAGAAGATAGTTAGGAAACTTAAGGGGTGGAGAAAAACATTCTATCTGAAGCTGGTAGAGAGATTCTTATTAAATCAGTGATAGCAACTATTCCTATGTATTATATGGCTTGTTTCTGCTATCCTGGGAAATGGTGTAAAGAAGTGAACAGTATCATAGCCAAGTTTTTTTGGGGTCACAGAAAGGAGGAGCGCAGAATATACTGGAAAAGCTGAGATAAGCTTTCGTTGGCTAAAAAAGAAGGAGGATTGGGCTTTAAGGACTTACATCTGTTCAGTTTTACCCTACTAACTAGATTAGCTTAGAGAATTGAACAAGGCAAATCTGAACTGTGGGTCAAATTCCTCAAAGGAATTTACTTCCCTAACAAAGAGTTTTGAGATGCTTCAATAGGAGGAAAGCCATCATAAGCCTAGAACAACATATTAAAGGGGAGAGATCATGTGTTCAGAGAAGGAATCTAGCAGGTGAGCTCAGGAGAGAGAATTAGAGTGTTCAAGGATAGATGGGTTCCTCTAGTCCTAGGTGCTATTCCTAGTAACAACGAGAGTGGTGATACAGATAACCTATTGGTTAAAGACCTTATAGACATGGAAACCAACACATGGAATGCAAGGATAATCAGACAGCTTCTACCAAATAAAGAATTGAATAGCATTTGGAGCATACCTTTGAGCAGGTCACACCAAGCCTACTCAATTATATGGCCTCACACGTGAGATGGGGTTTGCTTGGTTAAGTCAGTATATCATTACCTGAAATCAAAACAAAAATCTTTTTCATCAGATCTAGCATCCTCGTCCAAAGGAGTATCTAAATCACAGTGGAAAAAAATCTAGAGTCTCAAAACCCTACCCAAGATCCAACATTTCCTATGGCGTATAGGTTCTAACAGTCTACCAACATCAGAGAATCTATACAAAAGAAGAGCCATACCTAATCCGCTCTGTTTGATATGTGGAGAGATAGAATCGGTCGAACATGCGCTCTTGTTTTGTGATTGGACCCAATCGATATGGTTTGGGTGTCTTGGAATTTGAATTGACAAGCAACAAACTGGATCTATCTTCAAATGGCTTGACCAAGTATTATCCTAGTGTGGTAAGGCAAACCCAAAATCTGAGGTGAAAATCAGCATGGTAGCATGGTGTATCTGGAAATCATGATGTAAAGTTATGTTTGAAGGGGGTAGAATTGATATAGCGAAAGTGATGGCACACAGTCAATCCATGATAAGCGAAGTGTGTGATCTCTCAAGGAACCCTATTAAGCCCAGTAGAGATCTGGTATAGAAGAATAGAGTGTGGAGAAAGCCTCTACTAGGGAGAGTGAAGATAAACGTGGATGGTTCGTGGTATACGAAAAAGGAGAGAGCTGGTGTAGGAGTAGTGGCTCATCACTCTGAAGGGAATGTGGTGGGAGGACGCGCAATGGTGTGCTATGGAATAAACGCGGAGGAAGTAGAGTGTAGAGCCATCCTCCTGGGCTTAGAACTGGTATCCGATATAGGCTAGCCCAATTTCAATATAGAATCGGACTGTTTGTCTATTGTCCAGGCTTGTCTTGGTCTTAAAAGGAAATCTCATTGGGCCTCCATACCTTTATTAGAAAAAAAATCAAAATCTCCTTAGATCGTTTCTCTGATAACCCGACTATTGCTTTTGTTTCTAGAAAGGCTAATATGGTAGCTGATTTGGTTGCTTCTATGACTAGGAGAGAGATGTGCCCTATGGATTGGTGGCGTAACCCCCTTTCCAACTTTTTAAGCTAATCCTTTTAGATGTTAAGAATTGTATGACGGGCGATAGTCCCCTTGGATGTGTATTTGACAATGGTTAATTATATCTATGAATTGCTATTAAGTTTAAAAAAAAAAAAAAAAGGGTAAATGCTATGGAAATCTAGAAGAAGTCCTTCACAAACTTCATATATAAACCTACTAAATCCATAAAGTTTCTCACATTAGTAATTGCCTGTCTTTGTCTTAAAAGTCAACCCAAAACCTTATAGAATTTTGGACAAGTTCCCAAAACTCATCTTGATTTATATAACATATTTACTGAATATGATGGGTGAAATATTCTATAATAATCTGTCTGGTTGTATTCTTAATAAGTTTTCAAAACATACCAAAGGACAATTTTTGTTACTTTTCATTATAAATCCATCAAAGTTATGCCGTGAAGTGGAAGAAAGCAAATTAAAAGTATAAGTTTTATAATTAAAAAAAAATTGGGAAAACAAAAAAGAAAGATTTATGTCTTAACCTATATTTTTATCTTTGGTTTATTTTATGATACATTCTCTTTATATATATACACACACACATACTTTTTCCTTTCCTTTTTTTTTAATTTTATTCTAGGACTTACATTTAGCGTCGCATGTAAGAGGAGTAACAGAACTTTTTATGTACACACACACTTACTTATTTTTTATGACTTAGATCCGAATGAAATAAAAACTTATGGGCTGTAAAAAAAAAAAAAAAAAAACAAGGGGTCTTATACTATATTTTTCTCGTATTTTCACATGTTTTGTTGTCTGGTTTCACAGTTTCTCAGGTTCACCGATTCGTTCGAATTCCAGATTTGTTGCAGAGATGAATAACGTATCAAATTTGGCCCTGGCCCGAAGCGAAAAGTAAATGTGTTATGTCTCTTGTTATGTTGACTAGGAAAAAGTTAAAAAACATCATCATTGTGTTTTGTTCTCAACGGGTCTTTTACTGCGTTAGCAGCCAACCAATGTCCATTGGCTAATCATAGTTCTGAGATTTCCCCCCCACGCATGTCAGCATAATTTGGACCATATGGATTCAAAATAATAAAATAAAAATTGTAAAGAAAGCAAGTCGAAAGAATAATGATTTTACTTTGTAATGTTGTATGATTTAGAAAAGTCGGGAGAAATATTATAGTTCAGTCTCCTTACTAAAGTTGAGAGAAGAATATAATGTATAAAAGTTAAAACTTTTAAAATGAAGTAAATTTATTAGTTTGTTAGAACCAACCTTCAATATTTATAGTTAAAAATGTATATTTTTAAAATTCAAAGACAATTAAAAAAATTTACATTAAAAATTTAATGTTTCAAAAAGATAATTATGAATTGAGTTCAATAAAATTTTAATGTCTTAGTTATATGAATTTTCAATTTTAAAAGAATTTAAAATGGGTGAATAGGGGTGCAAAAGAGTCAAGCTATTTATGAGGCAATTGAGCTCAGGCCATTTTAGGTTCAACTTGGCTCAAGCTCACGAGAATATTCGCTAGTTTTATATAATATATAATATTATTTATTTTAATATTTCATATCTTATTACTTCAAAATTTGTTTTAAAATTATTTCTAAGTTTCATTCTAAATTTATTTTCTAAATATTAAATTTTATACATTTGATTTTATTTATAAATTTGGAAAAGCAAAAACAAAAAGTACAATTATTATGTCACAAATTTAAAAAAAAAAAAAGAAAAGAGAGTGCAATTTTTTTTCCAAACATACATGCAAGCTTCATGTATTTATAATGAGAAAGGGTTCGATTGGTTTGTGCTGTTTTTCATGTGAGAATGCTCTTGTAATTATTTTCTTATTTCTTATCCCACATCGATTATTTGGCAAGGGAGTTTACCATTGGTACTCTATAAAAGCTATATCACTCCCTCATTCTTATCCATTTAGCTTTGTTTCAAACAATTGTCATTTTTGACAATGTGGCATAGCTATATGGTCAAACCATTAAGTATACATTCCAGGTAGAGCATGTTATTGCTTGTTTGTGAGAATGCACAAGTAATAAGTCCGACATTAATTAGCTCTCACGGTTGAAAGACAATCTCCAACTATAAAAAGAAGCATTGGCCTTAGCATTGCTGAGTTATTTTTACATGTCTCTAAATATTAAATGGGACGTGTAGACAATGCTTCATCTGCTACATTTGAAGTTGAAAGCATTCGGCGAAGGTCCCAAGTATCCTTCTCCTAGATGTATGATAGACATCTTAGATTCCTCCTCTATGTTTAAGGTCTGATGGGGCAAATAACATGAAATGGAAGTCTTTAATGTGTCATGTCTTCCCGACTTTCATTTCCCATTGGAAGGGAATCACTTATGATAGCTTTCCCAGGGCATTAGTTTTTTTTTAATAGGTTATTCAACTTATTTTTGAGCTCACAAACTTATTAAATTAGCAGAGCTGGTGAGCTCCTAATGAACCGAGCTCACAAGCTCCTTATCAAAACCAAGCTCACTGGTCGAGCTTGAGCTTAGGTTTTTAAGGTTCGATAAAAGATTAGCTTGGCTCAACACAACTCATTTACAGCCTTAGGGTAAGTAATTAAAACCCTATAGTAGGTAAGGGCACAAATTGACTTGATTTGTATTAGAAAATTTTTCAAGTCATAAAATAACAAGTTTATTTAATTTGGTTTATGGATTAAATCAAATTTTTAATTAAAAAATTGCTCAACTCTTTTACATCTATTTGAAGGTAATTGATACTTACTGTTAAAAGTAGATACCAAATATAATTAAAATTTAATAAGGTAATCAATATCGTAGTTGGAGAACGGACATGGAAGTATACAAGTATAATTATATATGCATATAAAAATCAATTGTTGTAAAGTACTTTAAAAAACCATCACATTTATAAACCATAACCTTCTATACAATTATACAGTTATTAGTCAATCATCCAATAACAAAGTACGCTCATTAATTAATATGTAGCAATCCATAATCCATAATTCTTTACGAAACTATCCAATCAATCAACTACCAAAAAAAGTTATTCACTAAAAAGCGATAACTAAACGAACAAAGTTTATATTCCTTAAAGTTAAAAGATTAAAAAAAAAAGAAAAGGAAAACAAAATTAAGTCACCAATGAAAGAATATGTCTTAAACTTGAAAAAGAACAATATTAATCAAATAATAAATATAATGATGAAACTATAATAATATAATAACATATAACCAATCATCATAAAAAAAAATTATGGTTACTAGTATATTACATTTTTCTAAATATAGTTTTGTTTGATATTATGTATTGTTTTGGTTTAGGAGTTTTGCAAACTAAATTGTTTCAAAAATCATATTTTCAGTTTGATTTGGTTTAGTCTACAGATCGATTTAGCTTGGTTTGTTCTTTTACCCATCCTAACCTTGTAGTTTTTTGCTTGATTGGGTAAGCTCTAAGGACAATTTTCTAGAACTTGTTCCCATATAATAAGATACGAATACATCATCTTCAAACCTTACGTATCCTAGAAGTAATACTCTAAAGTATAGAGGATACAAGTTTCAAGGTATCTCATAACAACCATATAAAAAATTATTAACAAATCATAATGAATGGAAAACAATATTATATATCTAATTCAAAATTCTAAGTCTTTTTCAAATAGAAAATATATAGACATATAGATGAACCAAAACATAGACAAATAATATGTAAAAGATTGAATAGTTTTAAGCCATCATATGTACTATCGGTATAACAGTATGTATATAGCAATACAAGTGTATTGCTATATACAAGTTTTATATAACAGTATGTAAAAAAGATTAATTTTCAGTAGAATGAATATGTCCAAACTTAAATCCCTATTAAATCTTATGTAGTATTTGGTTTTTTTTTTTTTTTTTCTTTTAGATATCATCAAAATATTTCTAAGTTTGAATGGTCAAAAACTTCCATTAAAATTTTAATATGATAAAAATAATATGTAAAAAATTTATAGGTGTTATTGGGAACCTTATACATGTAGGGTGTAAGATTTTAGGTTAATTTTAGACTAGATGGGGTAAAGCTTTACTCCAAAATTTGAGAGCATGTACTTCAGGAAAATATATTCAATGTGTATGATATGCCACATTTCTGGGCGAATGACAGACAAGTATTAATATATTTTAAATAAGAGGAGTGGTGCATAGTTCTTATAAAACTATCAACATGGAAATTTTATCGGTATTTATACCCCACAAATTATTCCTTGCTAAAGTATCATTGTAAACCCCAAGATTTTTCGTATAACTATGAATAAAAATAGATAGAAGTAGAAAATAGAAAATAGACAGCTGATTTTGAACCTAACTGAGACTTTAGATTTAAACTATAAGTAGTATTGGTCCGATCTATGGTTTTGAACCTTAAAATAAAACTTTTAAATAGATCTAATATAATTTACGATTGTAAGTATAAAAGTTGAAAAGTAAAAGCCTTAAACTAAACATTTTATGTATACCATAGTATTCGAAATATTTAATATCGATAATATGCAAATTTTCATCTAAAAATATCATCGAATAATTATTTATCATACATGCCATTTGGATCCGCAAAATTGACTTTTTGCACAAGTTCATATTTTGGCCCACTCTTACACAGCTGCTGGTTATTATTTTATCATCTTCTCTTTATTTTTGTATTTCTATATATCCTATCTTCCTTACATTTTTTTTATTTTCATCTACATGTTCTTCATTTTTTCTTATTATTTTGGAGCTCCTCTATACGCAAAGAAATGATCAAAACTCTCAAAATAAACGATATATTTGTACCCAATTGACTTAATAAACTATCTTAAAACTAAGATAATTAACTAACTAAATATTATTATACAATAAACTATACCATTTTCGGTGCAAATTGTGCCAAACATGTGGCTGGAACTTCTCCAATTTTCCTTAGCCGAAAGCATTAAAAAATGAGTCAACAAGGCAACCAAAATTCCAGCAAATAATGGCAAAAGACCAATCAAAATTCACTAAACAATCCCCACAATAAATGCAGCACACAATGAGGAGCCAATTTACTTCACAATCAAGAAGGAATTCGGTGGAAATTTTTCCCTTTGATAAACCAAGTTGCAACTGCCTTCTTCTTCATCCATATATACATATATATATATACAACTCTTAATGATCTAAAGACAAAGCCAATAACTCGCAACAAACCACAACCTTGGCAACCATTAAACTCTTTTAGTAACAACAAATTCGTCCACACCCATACCATATAACATCTACCAATACAAACCCATAGAATAGCAAAGCCTAAGCTTAGGAAAGGAGTAACAAAGGTAAGTTAAATTCATTTTGAGTTTGAGTAAGTTTATACATAAAACATTATCTTAAACAATGTTCCTTATGGATCTAGGTTCAAATCGAGCTCAGAGGCAGAGTTTAACACATTCCTATAAGCTCAAACAAGGTAATACTCAACCCTAACTCTTATATGTATGCTATCATTTTTTTGTAGAAGTTAGAAACTAGGTTGAATGATGATTTAAAGAAATAATATATACTGATATATCACATATAATACATATAGAATGAAGAGAAACACTTAGGAGAAGCTTTAATATACAAGTATGATATACATATGTTAAAGGAAAAGTAAGTTTCGAATTGAAGAAAATCGAAGAAAAAGATGAACAGTATCAACACTGCCTCTACGCTGGCAGTGTATACGCTCAACGCCAGCGGCGTACTGGGTAGGCCGGCAGTGTTGAGACGGCTTACACTGGAACAAAAGCTACGTAAAATTTATTTTTTACATAAAATGAACGAACACTGACTAATTGAAATGATACGCGGGTAGTGTGGAATCCGACGTACAAGGTAAAGCTAGCAGCCTACAAGCCAGCGTACCCTGATAACAAAATAACATGTAAAACCTAAAAATGCCTGCATCTGGGTTTTGATACCGGCGATGTTGAAGCCGGTGTACACGCATATTTTTCCTACGTAAAAGTCTGTATTATACGAACATAATATATATATAAATAATCAATAATAAACATATCTTATATATACCTATATATACATATATCAAGCAAATTTTACTAAGTAAATAAATAAATACAAATACTTAGAATAATAATATGTTTAATATTTGATAACTTCTAAAACCCTAAAAACTGTAGGGAAATATTAAGTATCATAAGTAACTATAATTGTTAAATAATGGTTTTATATAGATAAATAGATAAGAATGGAAATTGAAACAAGCTAAATCTATTAATAATGTGACTTTTAAAAATGACAAAATACTTATATAAAATAGATCTAGAGAAACACGACGACCCTAAACAATAGTAAACTAATATGAGTTACTATAATAGGTCAGATAGAAAATAATATAAAAGTAGTATTAATAACTATAAAAATATAAGCTTATTAACTTAAAGGACCAAATTACGTGATAGAAACAAAGTCAAATATCAATATAGGACACTTAGACACTCATAAGGATTTTAGCTGTATAATTTATGCCTTATTGATGAATATTTTTATTCATCTAGGTGACTTTGATATTATAGAAGATCTTCCAGCTGATTACGACGATTAGTCACATGAGCAGGTGAGTAACTCAGTCATGTTATATTGTTTGTGCTTATAGTTAGTTGAATATGTAATGCAAAGATAATAATGTGATTGTCTTGATTGAAATGTGTTGTGATATGATTGTATGATTGTTAGTATACCATTACGAAAGTGATAATATAATGGTATGATGATGTGAAATAGTATGATGATTATTGTGTATAATGTATGATCGCCATGAAAATGAATAAGAAGTATTGATTTATTAAATAACCTAGTCATGCATTACACGTACTGCATTATTAAATGCACAAATGGGTGATGGCCTGCTATATATTAATACTTCGGTTCTCTATTAATGCTTGGTTTTTCTAAAGTGTTAGTTCTTCCAAGGTTTTCTTTGTTCCGTCGGTTCCACGGAAACTAAGTGGCAATGAAGAACGTCACCTGTAGTATCGTTTTGAAATGATTAATACTTAAGGAGTTTCTAAGGATTGATACAGGAAATGGTCAGTTAAAACATCATTAAGCTAAAAGTGATAACCCTGAGATGAAAAATCGTTAATTTTCCTGTAAACTTAGTATCTCCTGGGTAAGTGGGTCATAAAGTAATTGTTCTTCAATCCTAAAAAGAGGGCATAAATCTTTTTCCTGTTTGGATTCTAGATCATTCAAGCTTGTATTTTGAGCATATGTTTGAGTGATTGCATTGCATATGATTTGTTAGTAAACTTGCTTGATGTGTAATATGTCTAGTTATTCACTGAGCTTGTGGTTTCACCACTCTCCAATAGTCTTTTCAAGTTTACACTTCAACCTTGATTAGTTACTTCTATGAATATGGCTTCGGTAAGGGTTTAAAAGTTGGAAGCCCATAGTTTTATTTGGGTTAAGTGGTTTATATTTTTCTTAGAATAGATTAGCTAGTATTATCTTCTCAGTTATGTATGTGGAGAATTATGAAAAGACGACATGGTTTGTAATAATCTATGATGCTCTATGATTGAGATAACAATTATTTACTAATTTATAGCTTGCATATATTTGTCCTTACTTATCCAAGCAACTAAAAGATCCTATTATTTGAAAAATATGTCACTCTCCAAGGTAATCTAGTAATAGTATTCAAGTGTGACTTGTCTACTACTATTAGGGTACCTTCAGGGCGTAACAATCATGCTACATAAATCTTTTATCATAAATAGGATATGAGTAGTGTCTCATATCTAAGCTAACCCAGTATTAATTTATGGTAGAATTTAAGGTAAATTATTGAATGTTATATGTAAATTTAGAACTACTAGGCATTTTACCTTTATAATAATTCTATTTTAGAGTAAAGGCATTCCAAGGGAAAAATAAGCATAGTTTATAAAAATTATATATTATTACTATTATTTGTTGTAATAACAATATTGGTATTCGCCAACCACGCTATCTCGATACATAGTGTCACACCCCAATGGGTACCCTAAACGTGACAGCTCGCCGTACGCAATATTAAAACTTAAGAATGACTACCTCAGTCACTCAAAAGCTTTCATATCGGTACAAGGCGTACATTCACATCAAAGGGAGACCGATGAAGTAATGCATTTTAAGATATTGGCAGGGGAACATATAAAATAACACTTAATATATTGCAATGAAATATAAAGTCTTATAACTTCTAAGGGTCATTCCCGCGATAATAACAACATGGTTCTAATAAAGATAAAATAACTAAAACTAGAAGATTTTAGAAGAAATTTACTCTTAGACTTCAAAACAGAATTATTCCAAAAGCTTCCCAAAATAAGGATTCTACCTGGGGGATCAAGATGGTCTCGGGTGCAAAAGATAATCCTGCAATATCAAAAGCTTATAGGAGTATAAGCATAACTAGCTTAGTGAGATATTCCTTACACAAAAGTACTCATAACAAGCAATCAACCAAGTTTATTAACCAAGCATATGAAATGCAACAACCATATGATCAAACATTACATACGACTATCCGGTTTCGTATGTGTGATGGATTTATCCCTCCATCGGTGGTTAGGCAATGCTTTGAACTGGGTCCCAAATGACCTCCTTGAAGTTGCGCGCGTGTTGGGATTTCAACGAATCGTACTACTAGTCCCCGGGCTTTCCTTACCCAAAGCGATCGATCCGGCTAAGCTACAACTTGAGACCATATTCCCCGGACGTCCTAACTCTCAAGGTAGTAGCAAGGTAGCTTACCTTTCCAGTCCCACGCTGAGGAGTAGTAGCAAAATTTTGAAATGATATTCTAAGTGATATGCATGAGCAATTTATTATATGGGGAATTCCGATATAACATTAAATCATTTAAAGTGATCAAGCAATATTTGCACACATAGCAATACATGCATATGAACATTTATATCAATAAAAAATCGGGGTCCGATATTCTTATTATTCATTGATCGCACATAACGATTCACATACATAATTCCCATGATATCCCATATGCATATCAATTTTATCTTTTCCTAACATCTAGTGCTCTATTCTACTAGCACATGCGCGAATACATAAGCGTAAAGGAAACTCACTCGTCCATAGCAATCTAGGAGTCAAAGTAATCTTCAGGGAAGACAAGATTCCTCGACACCTAAACAAAAGAAATACTCAACATGAGTATTTCATCCAAGATATATTCAAATTCTATAATTCTACGTTAGTGAATCCGTAAAAATCGTATAAAATGGAAATTTCAACTTAAAATGGTCATAACTTGCTCATTTTAACTCGGAATTCCGCATATTATATATCAATTTCTACCTACTCGAAAAAATCTATCTATTTCTAAGGTTATTTTTATCAAAAGAAGTTATTTGGGTCTCGAAATAGTAACGTACAGATTTGGTGTGAAAATTCCATTTTCAAAACTTAAGTTTTCAAACTTTTCTCCATTCAAGAATTTTTGTACCAAATATAGATATATTGTATGGTTGAAAAATCCCTTGAATACACATATATATACTCAAACCATATGCATAAATTTAGTAGTGTTGTCTCAACAATGATCTTGTAAAACAATGTGTCTTAAAAGTGAGATAAGCTTAAGACTTGAAAAGAAATTAGTTTTGTTTTGAAAAATTTCCTAAATTATCATGAGTATTTCCTTCTTTAACTCCATTTCTTAGTTATTGAGAATAATTAAATTTTCAAAAAGAAATTTTCATCTTTTATGATTCCCATAACTTTATTTCTAGTGGTTCGAAAAATATAGTTTTTCTAAATATTTCATGGTTATATGTTCTAAAGTTCTTCTAAAGTTTTTATTCACTTTAAAAGAATAATATCAATAATCTTATAAGTTATTTTATTATTTTTATTTCCTAAGTAAAGCTTATCATTAGAAAGGTTATTCTTTAATAATTTTGTAAAACTTATCTAAACCTAAATATGTTGATGAAAACTTTACATATGAGTTTAAGAAAACTTTTAGTTAAACAAGGAATTAAGTTTAAAGAATTTTTCTTTATTTCATTGGTTCAAAAGAGAGTTTGATAACTTTATTTTCATTGATAAAATACCATATAGTATTATTACTAAAACTTGGACTTAAACTTATCAAATTTTAGAAAGTATTTATTAAGACAAAACCTTAAGTCTTTATGGAAAAATAATGTCTTATGTGACAAAAACTATTTTTAAAGAGATTTCTTATTTTTATTACTTAAGAAAACTCATTTTCATTATGGTTGAGACAAGATCAACATGTTCATGCATGAATGAGAATATGTAACTATGAAAAATATAATGAAAACAACATAAATAAGATAAATTATATAAGAGCATAAAAGTAAAGTTAAGTATTGAGAACCTTAGCTTCATTAAGGTATCCCGGGACTAAGAATAGACTAGTCCTCAAAAGAAAAGAAAAGAAAAGTAAAGAAAAAAATTGTTTTCACTTGATGTGGACAAGTCTAATACTAGAAAGACTAGTCTTAATAACAACATGAAATAAATAAATTGCATAACTTAAAAGTAAATAAATAACAAATGAGCTTATATGCTCTAAATAAATATATATACATAATATACATAATACTTTATATGAGTTAGGTTAGAACAAATAATAATAACAATAACAATAATCAACATAATAATAACATAAGGAAAAGAATAGAAACATGAACAAAAACAAAACATGAATAAATTGTTGCTTCTTTAACTCAATGAGTCTAAGAAACATACATTAAACTCATGTTTAGTTCTATGAACATGATGAGTGAATATGAGAAATTTTTACTTATAGTTTATGTGTTGGTTGAAGAAAAAAAGAATGGGTTGTAGTATTATGTGGGACTTGGTTTTCTAAGGAAAAGAGAAAACTTGAGAGAGATTTTAAGAGAGTGATTTTGTGGAGTGATTTTGGGAGAGTTTTAGTAGGAAATGAGTTATGTGAAAAAATGAAAGAGGAAGGGGGTATCTATAGATTTTTTGAGTGAAAATTAGATGTAATTAAATAAAATGAAAAAAAAATAAATTGTGATGGAAGAGGAGAAAGGGGGTGCCGGTTTGCATAGAATAGGGGGGAGAAATAATTTATTTTGTTTGTTTTGTAATAAAAGAAGTAATGTGTAAAGTATGATGTGATTAAAGTTGTATAGGGAAGGTAAATTGTAAGGTATAGGTATGGTAGTGTGTAAGAATAGAGTGTAAGAAAAAGTAGAGATAGGTGAATAGTAGAAAAGTACTATGAATAGTAGACTAGATAATTAAAATACCGATAGTAAAGAAAATACGGGTAAATAAGCTATATATGATATTTTTAGTTACCGAAAAATTCTAAAACTGATATTTTTGAAAACCTTATATTTTTACGAATCTATTGGTGTTGTTGAAATATTTTCACTATCCGGTGCACCGGGCACGGTTTTCGAAAACTGATCACGTTCGGATCCGAAAGACACTAAAAAATTACGAATCTAATATTTTTAAGCTTTCCTATATTATTACGAACCATAATCCTCAATTATCTCGATTTCATTTTCTAGGGTTTAAGAACACGGGATTGCCGGACCTAGATTCGGTAGACTAAACATAGAACAAGGTTAATTTTAGAGTTTCGGTTTGACTTCCGGTTCTAGGGTTTTCTTATATTATCGAAAAAAATCTAGGGGCTTAGACATAGTGTATTAGTACAAATATATATATTTTTTTCAATTTCAAGGGGGCAGTCAAGTGAAAATTTCCCTTCATTTTTGGGTCCTTTATAAAATGATTAAACCGTAATTGCTGTATTGTTTTTCTTGTTCTACATTGTATTAATGAACTATAATAATATATTATTATGCGACACTCCGAATATTGCTTTTAACATTTACGTCAAACATAGTCACAGGCTCAAAACCATTTATATGAATGTTTTAACATACTATTCATTATTAATTTATTGGTAAGTGAAAAACGAATCCTTTTGCCTTTCATGCTGTACAATCTGCAAGACGGGCATTGAAGAATTACATAATGATATTCATTTGAAAGCTTGTGATGCATGCCGTGAAAAAATAATTAATTTTTGAGGCAAGCCACAAACTTCTGATCTTTATTACTTTTTACTTTCACGCTTAAGCGAAATTGCTAAGAAAATATTAAAAAGAGTATGAAGTGCCAAACAATTATTTATTGTTTTTTTCTCAAAGTAAAACAATAGAAATTATTATGCATAACAGTTACTAACCGAGGGTTTATGTGAATATTCACCACTCTCATAAACGAGTATTTTTGGGCTTTTCTATATTTACATGTGATCATACGATAGTTCCAACTCAAGTCTCTACTAACCTAATTACATTTACCACTGAACTTTGCATAAACTAGGGCATTGAACGAATTGAGTTACTTGTAAGCGACTTGAGTTTCACCTAACTCGAACACTATTAGCAAATGAACCAAACTAAAGGTTAAATTAATTTTATTTATCTAAATGAGACGAACTCAAACTCTTATTTAGAATCATGAGTAAGTTTGTTTAAGTTAATAATCAAACTTGTTTACACTCATATATAGGTTTGGGAGTTGTTGTTATAACGTAAAAACTAACTTCTATATAATGATTATGTAGATGTAACTTAAATTTTATTCATTATCTATTAGTGTATTTATATATATTGATTTTATATATTTAACTTTTAAGATTCAATATATTATGAGCTACTCATGTTTCGCCCAAGCTTGATAATGTGTCAAGTAGAGCATGAATAAGGCTTGTTATCTAAATAGCTTATGGGTCTATTTAGATTGTCTAATTTTCATCTATATATGATATATATTTGTATATTATCTATATCTGGTATGTTTAATTTATTTATGAGTTAAAATATTCTTTTTCATTTATATCTGTTTTTTACAAACAGTCTATTTGAAAATAATAAAAATAAGATGTCAAAATGATCCGAAAATGATGAAAATCTATATTTTAGGCTTGATAAGAAGCTTGATTTAGCTTGAACCTAATAAATTTTTAGATAAGCCAAGCCTATATCTTTGTAAGTATGGCTTAGCCCATTTGCAACCCTAATGAAAACTATCTAATTCAGGCTAGCATATATTAGTTACAACTGAGTGTACAACTTATAGTCTTTATACTAATTTGGCTTCTTTCTCTATCAATTATGGATCTGTTTAGATGGTTTGTACTTTATTTTTATATGTATCTGTATCGAAACATTATGTGTAAATATATCCGATTTATATTTATATTTTATTTATTTGATCTTTTCATGAGAACTGCCGACTTCTTTTTTTTTCTATATCTATTTCTTAATAAAATTTGTTACAAAAATGTTTGAGAAAAGTGTCTCTATCTGTCTAGAAAAGCTAAACAAACAGACCCATCGTATTTTGCAGACTATATAGTATTTTGTAAATCTTATATAGCTAAGAATCTTATAACCGATGCAATATTCTAAAATTGACATCTATTATATCCCAAAGTGGCTATTAGGGATAAAATTTCATATTTTAAATGGCCTATAAATTGGAGACTATTTTACGAAAAATTGACTTCTTTTAGATTCAATATAGATGTTTGCAGTTTTATTTGATTTGGTTAAAGTGCAAAACTTAAGTGAACCATAATTGAAATGGTTAATCTTTAACGAGACAAATTGTTCTTAATGGTTTAGGAGTCACTGAATTGTCTCAAAATATAGTTTAGTATGTGGTCTAGCTTGGCTTGGATCTAAAAGTACCTTATTGTAGTAGGTAATGCTAATAGTCAATGGAGTTTTTAACTAGACATTAAAGTTCAGATTGAGTAAAATTATTGCACAAGAATTAAAGTTATACAATGTTATTATGTCTTGGTAACAATGAATTTTAGGTAAAAGGTGTGTTGAGTTAAGATGAGAGATGATAACAATAATGAAAGAAAAAGAGAATAGATGCTAAGAGTGAGATGAGGCACAACAACAAAGATAATGTATATAGGATGATAGTGAAATTTCAAAAGGACTTAACATTTAAAAAATATCACTTTTTTTTTTTAAATTCTTACAAAGGAATAGTTTGGTTCAACTGCTAAACTAAATTGTGCATTATTTAGTCTGTCCTCTGTGTCAAATCGCAAATTGAATTGAAACATAGCAAAAAAAAAAAAAAAACAAAAAGGAAATCACATTTTGGAGTTTGGTTCAGTTCTTGATTTGGTTTGATTAACAACCCTAAAATCCAAATTAATTTCTAATTTTTTATATCATTTTAAGGGAAACTTGCTAATGAATCTGAGGTTTCCGACATCGTGATGGAAAGAATGGCTAAAATTACAAATCATATATGTTTCGTGTGAATAGGTACTGACGCCAATTTGGAAGCTTGGGATACTTATTGTCATCGAAAACTGTTTTTCATCAGTCGAATTTCAACGGTCAAAGTTTTAGTTTTTCGATAAGAAAATAGGAAAATGCTAAAAAGTCCGAAAAATACGTTGGCTCTGTTACTTTCGGAATGTCTTCTTTATTATTATTATTATTATTATTATTATTATAAACTTTCCTACAATATAAAATTTGAAACGTGCAAAAGCTATGAGTAGCCACAAGCCAATGTTTCAGGATGCTTACTTGAATCACTGAACATATATGTTTTCATATTTGTTATATTTTTCTTTAATTTTTTCCTTTGCATTTTTTGTTATGTTATTCGAGTTTTGTCTTAAAACGGATTTTTAAGTAATGATAATTGAGTGTATAGATATTACGCAGAAAATCGTGATATTTAGATTATTGAAATTGATTATAAATCTGGCAATATAAACATTCCACTGGTCATCATCGGACAGTCCATATGGAACATGATCTACAATAGACACGAAGGTTCAAAATTCAATTCTCGCCCTTAAACTTACAAAGAATTTCGCGTAAGGATTTGACTTTTGATCATGAATGACCAGCGAAATTGTTGAATTTAACTTATAAAATTATAATAAAGTTTATGACATGTTTTGTGAGTAGAACTTGAGCATTAACGAACCATGTATTTCATTAACAATTCTACAAATGCATTTGCTTTTTGTTTTATTTTCCCCTCTTTTCTATCCCTCTTTATATATGTGTGTATATAATCTAAGTTATGATTATTGGAAGAATTGGATCTTTTTACATGAAATTCTGACAGGAACTTGATAAAGACATGTTTGCACTCCTTCCTTCATTTATGAGCCTGCATCCATTTTAGTATTAGATTATTGATAAATGCCAATTTTCATATTTGATTTTGTATAAAAAAATCAATTTGATATTTAAACTTTGAAATAAGCAATGGTATAATCAATCAATTTTTTTGTAAATATTTTTAATATGTCATTAACACTATTTACTTTATTTGTTAGCTTATAAGAGATATCACATTATTGAATTTTTACTTTTTTTCATCAATATTATCTAATACTGATAAATTATTTTTTATATGTCAAGAAATAAAGTAAACAATGTTAGTAGGATTATACAAACAGTTACAAAAAGATTAATAGAATAATAAATTAACTACTTTAAAGTTTATGTATTATATTGAGTTTTTATACAAAATTCAGGTATTAATTTTGACCTTTTTTCTAAAATATTTGTACATTATGATCATACATGAGATACATATTTTACCTTACATTCAAAAATATATGTCAACGTCCGCTGAGTAAAGTGAGTTGAGTTCATCTAGGTAAGGGCATGATCTTCAAATTACCAATATCATGGATGGAATATCTTTCTTATAGAGAATGATTAGTTTGACAAGTAGAGGTGGAGCAAGAATTGCTAGTGTAATATGAATTCATGTTGTGTGAATCATTTAGTAATTAATTGGGTCCATTAAAAGAACGCACAATGTAGAAGATCTATAGATTAAAATAAGAAGTCTTGACTAATCTCATACGTCCATCACAAGCACAATCCAACAATGCTTTTTGACTGCAAAAAATTACAAATACCACCAAGCTCCGTTCTCAATAAGTTATTAAGTTTCAAAGCTTAAATATCAAACTCAAAATTCTATCTTTTATGCTGTTATAGCTTCCAATATAAAAAACATATAAGTAGAACCTTCTAATCTTTCTGGCAGTCACGGAAGCATGCAAGCCAATTAAGATCTTCTTCACGAGTACCATCTTATCTCATCTTACCTAAAATTACATTCTAAGTTATATCACTTCTTTGACGTCACATGAAGCACTCAATTTATAGTAAACGCACATTTTAGACATATGATATAACATTGCCATCATGTATTTTTCAATTCCATAGATTTAGCTCAATTTTTAGGAGGAATAAATCGCATTGCAAATGTAATTTGAAACCAAAGAATAAAATATGGTGCAAGTAACAAAACATTCTATACTTTTAGTGTTTATGATGAAGGCTTTGAAAAGACGACTTGCATATGGTATAATATGCAATATGGTTCAATTGGCTAAGATTTTCAGTAGGGAAAAGACATGGAGTGGTTCGCTATGGTTTGCCTCCAAAATTGAATTGAGCCAAATATTATGGTTCTTTTTCTTTAAATTAAAACTTAAGCATATAGTTCAGTTTATAATTATTGCTGTAAAAAATAGTTAATGATAAAAATGGTACCTAAATTTTTATAAAATGTTCAATCAGATACTTGAAGTTCAGTTTTAAATAATTTGGTACCTAAACAAAGTTTTCATGGACTTTTTCATCCTGGAGTTTGATTTGGACAATTTTGTTACTTGAACAAAGTTTTTATAGACTTTTTATTAGGTAGGAAAAAAGTCAATAAAAACTTTGTTTAAGTGCCAAATTATTTAAAACCAAACTTCAGGTACCTAATTGAACATCTTACAAAAGTTCAAGTACTATTTTTAATATTATCCCTAAAAAAAATGGTTTGATACATAGTTTGAAACTATTAATAGATAATTTTCGTCATGGGCATTGTTGTAGGACTATGCAAAAAACTGATTGAACCTTAAATCGAATTGGATATAATCAAATCGCACCAAAGTTTTAGTTTTTTTCACTTGAAAATATTAAAATTGATGCAGAATAAAAGGTTTGTGCTTCGATTCAAGACTTTGAACCAAATTGTATGGTTCAAATTGAGCCAAATTTTTTACATATTTAAAAAAACAAAAATTTTAACATATTTGTTTTTAATTATTTTATTTAAAAATTTAGTTATTTATTTATATTTTTATTTTTATTTGAATATGTATCATTCATGGGAATGGAATTATATTGGTCTTGACATGTTTTTATTGTTAAGATGTGTGCACAAATAAGTTAATTTCTAGGTTGCAACTACTAGTGTTTTGAAAATTCTTTGTCTTTACTTTTTCTATAGATTAGTCCACTTCTATTATCTAGTTGTTTATTAGTTTATGTAATTGATAATACGTAGATTAAAAGTACAATGAACTAGAATTTGTACCGCATGTTGGGATGACATACTATGATTTTATCAAGTCTAGTATCATTATAGTTCAAGCTAATTCATGAGAATACAAATTTATTTTTATGATAGATGAAATCTCTCTTTGCTATGAGTTTTAAGTATTTATTTAGGTAAAATACTTAATTTTAAATATTATTGTTTATATTTGTATGGGTGATATGAAATATGTAATTGAAGTCTCTCCTTAAATCAAACCATTATTTTTTTTTTGTTTTAAAAAATTACAAATTAACTTGTATGGCTAGATTTGAACTCAAAAGAAAATCCTAACCATAAAATATGATTTGAGAAATGAACAAAACTGAATCACACTACGCCCACCCCTCCCCCCCCTCCCCCTCATAGGCCCATTTTGACCTTTTTGGACCAAGAGTTGCTTTATTAGCCCATTAGCCGATTTATCTAAACCATCGACCTACCTATTGACAAACTATAAAAGCTTAAGATACCTATCAAAAGGCTATATTGAGTTGCCTTTCCTAACACTAGTAGCGGCTTGGTGGCTTATTGCTGCTCTTGACATAGTCCTCTAAGGTTACCTAGACTCTATAGGAAAGTACACCAATTTTTGAGTGATCTCCAATTAATACGAAAGACTTCTAGAATGTATCATAATATAATATGGAAGATGCATTTACTAAATCCTCCTAGATACATTTTTCTAAATAATTAGGAGCAATTTCCTAATTTTAATTGATCTTCTTGTCCAATCAATAGTGAGGCTACTGCTATAAATGCCCTAGCTAAGTTTAATTAAGATGAATTCACCCTCATAACTTTCTAGTCATCTTGCTATTGGTTTACCCTTTCCTGCTTACTAACTTAAGTATTAGAGTGGTCAAGTTGCGTAACCCCTAACATCCACTAATTGTGTTTTGGCTTGGAAGCCTTATATTTAAGAATCAAAGGTGGACTCATACTCTCTACTGGTGAAAATCTTCTTAGAATAGAACCATTATTATATTAGTCACAACATAAATTAATATGGAACTAGAATTTAAAGTTTACAAATAGCCTTTTTGCACTCAAAATGGAAAAGGAAAGTGTCAATTACTAAAAAATGACTTATGTTAAATAGACCTAAAAAAATAGGTGTGGCATGTGCAACGTAAAAGAAACTTAGAAAAGAACAATCTCTAAGCTCAAAATCACTGAACCCTAACCCTAATATCCTTACTCAAAATTTTTTCTTCTCTTTCTTACAACCTTTACTCAAAAGACCCTAAGCCAAAAAGATATAAGTCAATCATATATCAATCTCATGTCTTCATTGAGCATTCTACCATAATTGTTGATTTAAACTTGACATCAAAGGTAATACCTTCCATCTTTATCATTATTTTTGTTTCCTAATGGCTAATCTAAACTTGACATCTTTAGTAATTAGATTTGTTAATAGTTGCTACTATATATTGTTGAAAAACGAAGGGGGGATGGGTGGGAGAGGAAAGCAGGGGGAAAGAAAAATAAAAAGCTAATATGATAAGTTGTATAGAGAAATATCATATACATGTGTGTGTGTGTGTGTGTGATGTTAAATTCACACTAATATAATGTATCATACGTAAACCATTACCCAAGATAGATAAAATAGAGATCGATTTGTATTATTAGTTATTGTTGCCATATATTGTCTTATTTCTATTAGCAATGGGGAAGAGAAGTTAAAAGCTACACTTTGTATAGTTAGGTTAAGCACTAGAGTAATTATGGCATCTTCTAGCTTTAACATCACTTCGGATTTAGAGGATAGGGATAGCTGACATAAAGAGTTGAAGATGATTTGTAGATGTTACTATTATTCAAATTAAAATAGAAGGAAACATAGATGGGGATCAAGGTTCTAATGTAATATAATTCTTATAATTTTTTTGTATACTTAGAAAAATGTTAGAAAAAGAACCAATGGAGATAAGTACATTAGAAAAAGAAAAAAATGTCTCCTTTCAATATTAAGTTGTATTGTAGTGCTTTAATTTTGATTAAAAAAAAAACCCTATTGATATCAAAGATTTGAAATTGAGAAAATCACCTTTACCTTCATATTTAGCTTTATTGAAGGTAATTAGATCTATCTTCTTCATTTCCTCTTTCTACATGGTTGATCCAAATTTAATTCTTTTAATGATATTGCAAATTGCCAATCTATTGTGTATTTCAAATGTTATATGAAATGATTTGCTACTTTGTGTTCTTTTTGTAGAAAAGAGCAAGGAAATATGAGTAGCAAAATGTGCCAAACAATTCCATAACTTCCAAGGGGAGCATTGCGATATGCTATTATGGCAAAAGATCCATAATTGTAATGTCTTACCAACCTAGAAGTGTTGGAAGGACATTTGGAGGATATTCTAATTACTAGGTATGCATTAAGTGATGATCTATTGGATGTAAACATATTTTTAGTACACATTGATCTAAGAAAACATATTTGTATAGATTAGAGATGGATGCAATTATTTTAAGTGGATAGATTCTCTTACATGCATGTATGGCCTGGAAGTTGGAAGAAAGGTGTTGGAATGAATTAGTAGGCTTCAACATGAAGTGGAGTTAACAGAAAGAAGGAAGAATGAATTGATTGATCCTTAAAGTTGCGTTCAAGTGCGTGCACTATGAGATAACAAAGCTAAAAAGAGTCCTTTTTGTATCTTGAATGTTTATTATGGTAGTTATTGTAGGTTGTATTATGTGTAGTATTAGTGAGATGGGTTGAATGGATAATGCTTTGCTGAGATACGCAATGCGAAAATTCTCACGGAATTTGGGTTTATATTTTGTACAATTAGGATATACTAGCAAGACTTAGAAGATCTATTGTATTCATGGTACTTAGTTCACCACGATAAGTTCTATGCATTTAGATGTGTATTTAATGACAATGTTATTTGTTAGAAATGAGTCCTTTATTTATTTATTTTTCTTTTTGCAAAGAATTAGGGCATTGTGTAATCAAATAATGACCTAAATCGATGGGGACTACCATTTTAGTTAACTTGTCTATTATTAACTGATGTATGACCACTACATTTTTTTGGCTATTACACTTATATTGAAAAATAATAACTTGTTGAATAAGATTTTGAGTTTTTTAAATATTAGATTATTATATCAGTGTCAAAACCTATACCTCCCATTTCTTTTCCATTCAAATATGTTCTCATAGATGCACACATGTTTCATTTAGATGTATGCAGAAGTTGTAACTTAAGTTGAAGATTATGCACATCATAAGGAACCTTTTAAAACAACCATAGTGCTACATTAGATAATTTCAGGATTCAGCATGTTTAAAAGATGTTTCTGTGTTTGTTTTTCTTTTTTGTAAAATTATTTGTAAATTATTGAAGATGTCTTGTTTTTTTTTTAATTTTTTTCCTCATGCTTATCACTACGGCATGAAAACTTTAAATAGAACTTCGCTTACAATTCACCACACATGTCAAGCCTATAATTCTTTAGTGGAGTTTCGACTATCTCATGATAAGAAGAATAGCAAACTCACAACAAGGCTCACTTAAACAAATCCCATGTAGTCTCATACATCCAACTACGCTTCCATTGACATTCATAGGAATATTTTAATAGAAATTTGTTAAAAAAATAAATCGTACTATAGACTATTCATAAAAAATTTCAATAAAGATGGCTAAATCCAAATATGCATTTCTCATTCAAAGCCAAGTTTGCAATAACCATCCAAAACCAAATTTCCATGAACTACAACCAACCACCTACAATTACCATCTAAAGCCAAATCTGCACAAACTATAGCAACTAACAACTTGCAATAAGCATCTAAAACCAAATATGCACAAACTATAACAACTAACCACCTGCAATAACCATCTAAAACCAAATCTACACAAACTATAGCAACCAACCACCTGAATATCCATTCAAAACCAAATATGCACAGCACAAACTACATCATCGTTACCTCTACACCATATAAAACCAAATCAACTATTCATAAAGCTGCAACACTTAACTTAGAACCGAGTACTTTAAGTCTGAAATCTAGTACCTCAATAATATGTTCAACTAAAAAAGAGGACAAAGTGATAGATTAGATATAAACCATAGAATGATGAGTAATATTTCCAAGCAACATTTAATGAGTCACGACTATGGACATATGTGACTAGACTTTTAAATGGCCATACAAAAACAAGGTTTCTTTACAAAAGTTATAATTAGAAACTATCCACAAGCATTGATTCATAGAACTATATACTAAAATATTAAAAGAAAAAAAAAATCCCCAACAATTGCCACAAATTCATTGGCATACATTAAAAAAAAAAAAACTAATATGTTTCCTTAACTTCATAGTCCTACATAATATGGTAAAATAAAAAAAAAATCCCCAATGATTGCCTTCATTTCACACGATCCCTCTCCTTCCTCCTACATTTCCCCTTCCCATGAGGCATACACACCACGATGCATAAAATGGCCATGCTTGTGGCCTCCATTTGCTCTAAGTCTTTCGTGAATTGCTCCACCAAACTCATTGCTTCCACTACTTTGTCCTCCTCTAGATGTCTTACTTATTGAACTACTGTAAGTTGGCTAAGACAACCATATAGCAACTTGATACGGATTAGAGAATCTGTGTGTTTTATGGATCTAGGAGAACCATAATGCAATCTAGGGATTTGCCATAGATTTATGGATTTTATGATTTATGTAAAAATTGAAACTAAAAATACGAACAATCTATCCTTAAATATGACACGCTTAGAAAAGAATTGAATTAGTTGTTCCACTCGATCGATATGATGCACAATTAAAAGAAACAACAAAGAATAATTTTGAGAAATAAAACTCAATATTATTCAAAATGCAATTGATCATAATCAATGTCAAGGATAACAAAAGTAGTTGGATGGCTAAATAATCTTAATGACCCTTATACACTCCTACAAGTTGGGTAAGGGCTATAAAGAATATAAAAGTCAAAACAAATATAAAAAGGAAACTTAAAAATAAGCAACTAAAATAAAGCTTATAGGCATGCTACTTCATATGGCCTTACGTAGGGGAGTGTACTTCATTGATCGCATAATCAAACATTGAAAAAGGCACCTTCATGCCATGCGAACCCCTATCATGGTCTTAGGCATGACCGTACCTTAAGCCGTGTTCTTCTCAGCTTCCTCCTTTCTTTGACAACACTATGCTCATGGTCTCATACATGGGGCATGACTTCCATCACAGGCATATGCTAGACCGTGCATGCTTTTGTGTCATACTCCGAGGGTACCTTAGTAGTAACATACAATCCACACATGTATACTATTATTATTATACCTTTAGAGATGACATGTTTTCAAACAAACAGGATTTTTTAGTTACACCGATAAGAAATGACAAACACATGTAAGCCATAAATTAGTAAAATAATTGACAACACAAGTTATGGATAATGTGATATTACAGACCATATTCCTATCTCATAAGTATCCAAATACATAAATCAATATTTCAAATACTATCTAATTTATAACTACGAAATAAAAATAAATAACTTATCCTAATATCTTATATTCTTCCAGCTTTTAAATTCTTACCGAATTTATGCGCTTCTGGAAGAAACAAGCCAAGGTCATAGTGTCAACTTGAAAGGTCTTTAGGAATATGAGCGAAACTATGGGTGCAGTGAATAACCAGATATATTACACATCAAACAAGTTAATTAGCAATCATATGTAATGCAGCAATCAATCATATACTTAGATACAAGCTTGGATAATCTAGAATCTAAGTAGGTAAGAGATTTACGCCCTCTTATTAGGGTTGAAGGACAATTACTTAATGACCCACCTACCTGGGAGAAACTACTTATGCAGGAATATCAACGATTTTTCGTTTTAGATTATCACTTTAACTTAAAGGTATTTTAACTGACCAATTCCTGCATTAATCCTTAGAAACTCCCTATGTATTAGTAATTTCAAAGCGATACCATGAGCAGAAACTTTCATTGTCACTTAGTTCTCGTGAAACCAATAGAACAAAGATAATCTTGGAAAAACTAACGGTTTTAGAAAAACCAAGCATTAATAGAGAATCGAAATACTAATACGTAGTAGAGTGTCACGTTGTTAAAATATGCAATAATGTAATTCGTGCAATACATGATCATTTTAATTATATAGCTAATATTTCTTAATTAAGTTTATGGTGATCATACATTACATATATACTTATATCATGCCTTTCTCAAGTCATTAGACAAGTTGTATTATCACTTTTATTATTTTAGTTTGTCATCACAAACAAACAACTCATATCACTTACTCAATAGGCTTCCACATCAATCATATTATTATCTTTACATTACATATGCCACTAGTTACAAACACAAATAATGTAATAGATCTGAGTTATTCACATGCTCATGATGATTAGTCTTAACAGTCTTCAGGAAAATCCACTAACTAATCAGTATCACCTATTGAACGAATAAATAATTATTAATCAGATATATAAATATATCTTTATAAATAAATTCTATTGGTTATCTAAGTATCCTAAATCATCCTTTATATTTTCTATATCTATATTATCTTGTCTAAGTTATTATTTACCAATAGCTAATGGTTTTAAAATATTTTATTTCTATTAGGTCATTGTAGAGTTTGTATTTCAACAATTTAGGATTTTATTATTACTTTAATATCATTTTTTTTAGTTTGACCACTTTATAGTAACTAATAGTTATTTTCAATCATTTATTTTCATCGTGTTTCTCTTGGTCCCATTTAATGTTATTAACTATTATTTATGGGAATCACATTATTCTTAATTATAACTTTTCACATTTTCTATTCTTATGTAATTTACCTATGTAGAATAATTATCATAATCTAATCTTTTGTTTAATATAACAAAAGTGTTTTCTATTTAAAGGTTATTAAAGTTTAACAATTAATAAATATTTAAATATACTAATCTTAAAGTATTTATATTTATTTATTAGTTTTATCTTCTATTTTCTTTTTCTTCTTTTATATATCTATATATATATATATACACATATTGTTATGGACGAACTGATTTCGTCCAGAGGTGAAATTTTCTTGTATGCTAGCATCAATGTCGCCCTTCATGCAACTTGTATGTAACTTGCATCCAGTATACATTGGCTCAAAGGCCGCCAGCTTTTCTATGTATGCCGCCAGTGTAGAGAATACACGCCACTAGCATTCGTGTATTTTTATGCGAAATAAAATTTTACGTAGCTTTGTCTAGTACAAGCTAGCTCAAAGACCATAGGTCTATCCCACGTATGCCACCAGCCTTAGCCATGTAGACAGCCGGCGTTAGGTTGGTGTATGCACTATTCATCTTCTTCTTTGTTTTTTCCTAGTTTGAAATTTATTTTTCTTATATTATATATGTATTACACTTAGTGTTTTAACTATTTTGAGTGTTTCTCCCTAATTCCTAGCTATTTTTCTTGACATATCAACACATATAACATTTCACTATCATCTAACTTGTGATTTCCTAGCTTCTACACATATTATAATGTACAAACAAGGTTTTAAGGTTAAATATTATCTCGTTTTGGGCTGTTAAGGTGATGTTCAATCCTTGCCCAAGCTTGGATGAATCTAAGTTGATGAGAACATGGTTTAAGCTAATGTTTATCATATAACCTAACTTAATTCGAATTTACTTTTCTTAACTTGATCCTTTCCTAAGTTTATTGTCTTGTTGAAGCTTGATTAATGGAGTTGTGTTTGTGTGATTTGTGTTGCTATTCTGGTATGTTTGCATTGTTCTTTTTGAGCTGCTTTTGGTGTGTTGTAAATTTCCTGTTTTGTAGTTGATTGAGGGTTATATTTATAGGCCAATGAAGGCAACTGCTTCATCAATTTTTCGGCCAAGAAGAGGATGTTTTCTTCTACCGAAAATCCACTTGCTTGCATGATTTTATTTGCATTTATTGTGCTGCTTATTTGGGTAATTTTGATTGCTTTATTATCTCTTTATCTTGACTTTGTTGGTTCTTTTTAACCCATTTGTTTTACAAATTTCGGCTGGGGAAATTCAAGAACATCTTAACTGTATCTCATACAGATTTTCCACTGAATGTGAATAACTGACATTATAATTTTATTTAATTAATTAATTATCTTAGTCTTAGGATATTTTATTAAGCTAAACGGGTATAAATATGTCATTTATTTAGAAGTTTTGTCTCCGAAATTTTGTTTAAAGTTTCTACAAATTTTCTAGATTATCTTTGAGTTCAATATTGAGTTTAAAGTTTACGTGAATAATTATTTTTAAGGTTTTATCTCAAGCGATTAAGGTTTTCTAAGCTTAATAGGTCAATTTCGATTACAGTTTCTAAGGGCTTCAAAATTCTCTAACTAAAACAATTGTGTACTCCAAACATTTATTTAAAGTCTATATTGTTAGTTATGGATCTATTTTTGTTTTCATTGTGTATTTATAATTCTAACTATTCATCATTAAATTATCGTTTTCTAAGTATAGGCTTTATTGATTATTTGCTTTTTAATATTCTTGAAATCTTATCGTTATTATTTTTATGCTTTGAGTTTTTGATACCCACTATAAAATCTTATCTTTGGAATATATTATATCTAGAGAACTATATTTTAGGGTTTGAAGTTTTATATATATATTTATATAGGTTCATTTTTACTCGCAGTTTCATTCTAAGGTCTTTGTTGAGTCCTATATTGATTTTCTATTTTCTATATTTGTATTTCTATTTATTCTTACTAGTATGAAAATTCTCAAGGTTTACACTTTGGCACTTCTTTTACTTGCTTTGCTTTAATCACTGTCTTTGGTACGAGGGTGAGTTCTAATACCTACATGCTTAAGCATATTAAATCATGCCCATTAGCAAAGTACACCATATAACCCTACAAATACTCCATCTCACCTTCATTCAGTTCACCTATAATGATTCATTGAGCTAAGTTCATCATTCTTCAAGCTCTAGATCAAGTTATCATACCAAATGAACCATGAAGCTTATCACAACTGTATTATGCATGACCCTATTAAACAAAGCACATTCAACATAGAAAATCGCATTTTCATAAGTTGTTTTGAACATGGAATATGAAGGACACAAACTTATGATGAGGGCATATGAGGGGCTGGTTGAGAGAAAGAAGGAGGTAATGTATCAACCATTGAACATGTATCACCATTGCTTCTGCCTCTAGCTATCCTACATCCTCGAGCCCATGTACTTCTTTGAGTTGATTGGTCAAGGAATAAGACAAATAATCATATATAACTGAAAGGTCATTATCAAAATAAGAAAAACTCTTTAGTAGCAACGCATACCGCATGTTCGTTCTGGTGATCAAGTCTTCTTTGCCACATTGTAGGCTCGATGGTAATTGCATGACATGATCGTGAGTTATATCCAATACCAGCACATTTTTCTACAGTGTTTGATCTTATTCCTCCAAATAATAGTGTTAGGATTTCGTGGCTCATTCTTGCCATTTTCATGACTTCTTTGGTTTATCTAGCCGAGGTCTAAATTTAGGAGGAATGAATGTTGCATAGCCTAATTTTGGCCATTGCTCCCTACAGGCATGGGGAAGATGATTGCTTGGCAAGTGGCTAATATATTGTCTTCTTAAAGCATTCATGAATATATTATTGCGTCCTTATAAAATTCTGAAGTATTGTTACGGTATCGTACCTACATGACAATCCTTGTAACTCCCACGCTCAACAGTTACATGTATGCATGTTTAGGACAATGACAAGTCGCTGAAACCCATTATGAACCTTATATATTCTGGATCCATATGCTATTACTAAGTAAATTCTTGAAATGCCAAACAATTTACCAATCTGCTTCAAAGCATTTGGGAAAATTTTCTTATCATACTTTAGCATGCCTTCCCTTTTTAGGTTAAACTATTTCATCAAACTAGTATATACCACTCCAGCATTGTTGTAACTAACATTCCTCTAGCCTTTAGTATCATGTGATTGAATGACTCGCTCAACTTGTTAACTAATGCATCACACTTCACATGATTGTGAAAGTGAGATTTACACCAACGGGATGTTGGGTTCTAAGAGAGCTATTTCCATGCTACTTCACTTATACTTCATGGCCTCAACTTTAGTTTCCCATTCCATATAGTAGTTACACTTGCAATAGACCACATTGCATCTTGAACTCTTAACCATCAAATCTTTTTCTAAAATTTTCATACAAATGGCTCACACAATAACGATATTCACATATCGGCTAAAGTTCCTCAAAAGCTTTGTCAAGACCCTAAAGAAACAAACAATAAAAAAAACGATGGTTAGAAGATTGAAGAAAACAATCTTTCACTAGAGAATAAAATGTAGGGATGTCACAATAGACATACCTTTTTTTTTTTTTTCCGAAATAAATTCAATGCTAAGCTCTCCTAGATTCCTAATGTCATCTCCAAAAATCTCTAGGAACAAATGTCGCGAATCTTCACACTCTAACTCAACAACTATAATAGAAATTGGAAATAAGTTTTTATTTCCATCTCTACCAATTGTCGCAAGCATATGCCTACCATAGGGACTCGTTTGAAACAACAATCTAATCCCATAATTAGATGATGCCTACTTAGAAAACCAATTTTTTGTGCATCGAATAAGACATAAATTCTTTCAAATATGGGTAGGACCCTTTTATAGATGAGTTATATTTGATCTTTACACAACTCCCAACATCACAAGACAACAGCAAATTAACAATCATAAATTAAGTTATACAACTTTAAATCATCATTTTCAAGAATTGGTTAGGCCTTTCTCTTTGGTCAATAAGTGGTATGAGTAGGAATATGCATTGCGATGTCCCTTATAACATGGCATTAGATTGTAATAATTTTCCATTTCTGCACGTTATCCCTAAATACATTGAAATACTTCCATGCAAGGAAAGTGGAGGTAATATGTTCATTAGAGAAGTTACGGGGACAAGTGTAACTTGGGTGAAATGTCTTTATTTGAAATGTCTCTTCATCACTAAGTTTCAACCCGTACACTCACCATCACATTCATTAACACAATAAATATATACTTTTCTTAAATGATTCAAAGCATATCGATAAGATATGGCATTCCTAGCTGCAAATGCAATCAAACATTGCATGAAAGTCTTCACATTGGGAAATTTCATACCCAAAAGAATTCTAGGATGCTTTTCATCAATTTTTGCATTGTATTCAACATTCCTAACCATTTCTTACTCATCCTTGGAATTGACCACATTGAGCAAATCATCACAAGGCCATACTTTTTCGATTCATCCTCCCTAACTGTTAATTCCCTAACCTCCTTCCTAACCATTGATACCATATAGTCTTCTTCTTGGTCATTGAATGGGATTGCAAAGTCTTCATCGGTTTCAGTTTCTTCTCCACTCATTTGACAATTATTCTCATAACCTATAAGAGCATCCTCTATTATGGGCACAACAACATCCTCTATTACAGGCACATGACGAAGCTTATGACTAATCCCTAGCTTGACTTAAACCATAGGCAATGCATTGAAGGCAGCAAGGTTAAGACATCAACATCCAATATTTGCTTAATCACATATAGTATGATTGTGTACACTCCTTATTGAATGATGTAGTTCTAACATTGCTTCGTTCTTTTCATATGAGCTTTAAGCCCCTGCGAAGTGACTTCCTTAGTACCATTTAATAAATGAATGCTCCTGCTGACTCACTAACATTAGGAAGAATATCTTTAAACTCTAGAAAACCCATGACTCAAGATCAATATTCTTCCTTATTTCAACTATACCTCTAGTATACGACCAAATAGCTTCTTTGTTATACCTCCCATTGTAGTGAAGCTGAAGCTTGATCAAGTGACCATGTATGTTGATATTATAGGGCCTATAATATGGGAACAAATCTTGTTTCATAATATAGTTATAATCTATTGCATGGTGTAGCCCATGTACATACATGTCATCATATAACAACATGGTTTCCTTAATCTTTATAGAACCAACAAGTAAAAACTATCCACAACCATCAATTCATAATCCTATTATTAAGTTCTCTCATGTGGGGGGGTTGGACAAAAATGCTCACATGTGAAGTTTAAGGGTAAGAGAAGATAGTGTACCATCTCAACATTAGGGTTAAACACATAAGTAGTAAATAAAGTGGAAAGCATCAAAAAGTACAAGAAGTAAAAAGCCATTTTCTATGAATCAACATGCAAAATACAAGAAAACAAATTTACGTATGAGAATCAAATCAACACTATACAGTAGCCAAACACTAGCTCCACTACCCACATTTACAAAGATAAACATAATCTATGTTGGAAATAGAGGAACAAGCTATTACCTTGATGATTACGAAAGAGATGAAGTTGGCATTAGATGGATGAAATGTTGAAGATGGTGTTTGAAGGAAGAATGTAATCTTTGTTGCTGTTCATCTTAATTATCCATCACACATACGTGATTGACTTACATCTTTTTGGGTTGGGGTTTTTCTGAGTGAAGGTTGTAGGAGAAGAAAAAATTGGGAGTGAGGATGTTAGGGTTAAGGTTCGGCGATTTTGAGGCTAGAGATTGTTCTTTTTTAATTTTCTTTTATGTAAGATGAAGATAGGGGAGAAATAGGGTAACTTTATGTTTTTCTTTTTCAGGACTACACATGTCACATATGTTTTTTTTTTAGGTCTATTTAATAGGACAAAACGGGCAGATCGGTTAATTGTAAGGAAAATTAATAAGCACAAATCATGTACTTGTAAAAGTTGAAAAACATATGTCACTTTTCTATATTTACCCCAAAAGGAAAACAGCATATTATGGAATAATAATATTAGAATGAAAAGATTTAGAAAGAAAATTATGAATTTGGTAGAATTTGATCAATTTAAAACTGAAAATATAGAATTTTGTTGTTATTTTATAGGGCTATTTTTATCCATTGCTTTTTGTGCTCAAGGAGTTCTACTTCTTACTGGTCCTGCAGGTTGATGGAATTACTAGTTAATGTAGTCATTAGGTATATTGTCTGTTTATATATATGTATAGATACACTACTTTTGTTTTCAATAACTGCTTCGTAGCAACAGCTGGTTTGTCAATGCGATAAATGGAACAATGAGGAATGCTTCCGTATTTTGATAAACTCTTATTCAATGTATTGACGAGTACAAGGGAAAAAAAAAATCATGTAGATGTGCTGTTCAAGTCGCTCTTGCTAACTAAACAGGGAACTGAATACTAATGGTCAAACCGATCCACAAATTGAATTAGATCAAAAAACCACATCCTTAATTCTTAATATTTGTTTTGACTTATTTTGAATACTACAGGTATTTAATCACAAGTTTTACGGGGTGATATGGTCGTTAATAAAATAAAATAAATAAAATTAGTGAGATTAATTTTAATAATGGACTTATTAGAGCTTAAAATGTGGTGCAATAAGGTTCCTTTTTAGCTTTCCTAATATAATTTCATGAAGATAAATAGGTAACATTTGGTTTATGGTATTATATACGACATAAAGAAGAGTATGGCAAATGAGCAATAATATGCAATACAAAGGAGCTTTCTCCAGACTCAAGCCTCTTGTATATACATATGGACTAAACCCTTTGGTCTGGATAATAATCATAATTTTCCTTCCTGATACCCAGTATATAGATTTCAAGTTTACTTTATATAAGAATAGTAGCATGTACATTATATATATATATATATATAGAACTTTTACGGTTTTATACGGAGCATCCAATCAATCATTTAACCATTAAAATAAATAAAATAAGTGGTGTATTAACTATTTCAATGTGTCATCACGATTGTGTATGAATTCGAACTATTAAATAACTAACGGTTTCATCAAAACGGGATAATAAAATTTTTTTATTTACATAATAGGGTAAATGTCATGAATGGTACCCGAATTTTAACAAAATATGTAATTAAGTACCTGAGTTTTGAAAGTAATCAATTTAATATATGAAAAAACTTTTCCTGTATGTTAAGCAATATCACAGAGATATTGTAGTGCATGCATAAAATATTCTTTTACGTACTTTATTGATTAATTTCAAAGTTCAGGTTCAGGTATTGAATTAATCAATTTTAACATTTAAGTAACCCAATTGCACATTTTGTTAAAATTAAAGTATCATTCACAATATTAATCCTAAGTAATATTACAATTTCTTATCTATGTTATTTTTAGTTTTTGCGATATTAAGAAAAAAAATGAAAAAGAAAAAACCAGAGATCCTGTTTACTAAAAGAAAAGGAGAAGGAAAAGGAAATTATAAGAAGCGGTTTTAGATTTAAATTTTTAGGTTTTTACCTTATGAGTTTAATGCTTTTTTTTCCTTAAAATATTTATTAATTGAAATAATTATTATTACTTCATTTATAAATATTTTTTATAATTGTTTTATAAAATGGGTATCACGTATCTTAGATCCCACACCTTATATACATTAGAAAATAGGGTAAAACACGTGTCTACCAACTTTGTTAAAAAAAATTACATAAATACAAATTATATAAAAATAATTATACAAATACTAATGCAAAATCGTATATTTTAAAAAGATGTTCCACAAACTTATACATCAAACGCCTAGGCATTTCATGTTTTTTTAAGATGAATTGCATCTTGAAAAAGTGATTCACTTATTTTATATACGAATCATGTCTTTAATAGGCATTTCACATTTATTAATGAATCACATCTTTAAGATAAGATTCACGTGAAAACTCATGAACCGCTTATTAAATATACGATTTTATATCGGTATTTTAGTAATTAATTTTATGTAATTAGTATTCGAATAATTTCTACTTGAGAGGTTAGTAATCATATAATTTTCTCTTAATAAATAATTGATAAAGTGGTTAAAAGGTATGAAAATCTCACACTTGTACACTACCTTATAATAACATGTTCCGAAAATTATCTTATCTGGCAATCCTCCGTATTGGCTTGAAACTTACCCATTTAATTAAGGAATTGAGTGGTATCCACAGTATCCACTCACTCAAACTAAAATATATATTGTCTCATTCCTAATGTTAATATAACGAATTTCCTTAATTCTAGGACGAAGGGTGAATGTAGCAGAAGAATGAAAATAATAAAGCATAATCTCCGTGATCAATGGAGGAGTTGCCTAATAAAGCGAAGGCTGGTGAATCTTTATAGTGGATACGATATCTTTTGCTGCCTTGCACTTTGGTAGTTAACCTAACAGCTTGCAGCACTAAAGGAGGAAAACCAAACAAATGCGATTTGCTGGATAACATTTAATATCTTCAGCTGTAACTTCGACTATTTTTATAGATGCTTCTAAATAGTAAATGTAAAGGCAACAAACCAGGAATAAGATAGAAGTCTCTTCGTTACATTACATTTTAACAAGATGATTTTACCATTCTTTTTTTTTTTTTTTTTTTTTTGTTTTTCGGCCTGAAGATGATTTTACCTTTCACGCGTGAACAAATACGACAAAATGTAATGTTCCTCCCAGTGATATATATATATATATATATATATTTTTTTTTTTATTTATCAATTACAATAGAAAAAAGGAGTTAAACGAGGAACTTCTTAGACGAAAGATCTAAAAAGATACTATTAATATTAGGTTACAAGACCATTAACTTTTTCTTAATAATGTTTAACAAGTGGTTGAGAATCCAATAATAAAATCATTTCAATGAATGCATTTGACACACCTTTAAGTTTTATGAGGAGACATATCTTTATACAATTTTCTCTCTTAAAATGTATAGTCAATTTTAAACTATATGAAAAGTGTTTGGGTAAATATGGTGAATAGTATTTGAATTTACACAAAATATCAATTAGATATAAACTTTGAAATTGAATTCGCTACTTGATCTTTAAAATTGATCAATTTAATATAAAAAGAAAAAAAACTTTTTATATATGCTAGTAATATCTCTGTCATATTGGTGAAAAACAAGTACAATGATATGTTAGCTAATTTAACAAAGATATTATTAGCATACATAAAAAGTTCTTTCAAATAAAATATCCTATATTCGAACCATTCTTTCTCATTATAATGAAAAAAAAAAAAAGCAACCGTATGTTTCATAGTCAAAACCTTGTAAGCCACTCAAAATAATATCAATTATAAATAACTAAAAATAAATATACGTTCAAAGATGGAAGTGTTAGCTGGAGGTATGATGATGAAAGTACAATATAAACAAACCTTGAATACAAAAGTTAATAGGATTCACTTTAATCATAATTACTGTACCAGTATAATTTTGATAGGTGAACGTGGTAGCATGGATATTTAAATTGCGAATTAACTATACAATTTATAAATTTGTAACTTTTAAAATTATAAATTTATACATACAATTTTATAAACTTAAAATTTTACAAGTTTTTATAATTTTATTTGATTTTGCCTGACTATATACATCTAAATGAATTATAAAATTATCAGTTTAATAATTGTGGCGGCAGCAAGTGACATATACATAAAGGGTCTGGGTCTGTAGGCCGCCACAAGATTTTCAATTAACAATTTTATTATTTCCTTCCCATCATGGAACCATCATGTGTTTATGGTTGTTTTCTCGACTAATGATTTCATAGCCTTTCAAATCACGGGTTGATCTTAGCACACTTAGCCTCAAAGTAAAACTTAAACCTTGCTGCCGAAAGCTATTTATAAATTATAATTATAGCTGTCCTATGACGGCATGACCCATTCATGCGTAAAACAAATGGCTAATTGCTAAACCATTATTTGTATTTTGGACAATGTACGAATATAGAATGTGGTTTAATTTTTTTAATAAATATGTAAATTAAGTTTCATATAAAAATATCAATATAATTAATTATCATGGATATGTGTGTTATAATCTTATAAGACTAAAAAATTAATTTAACAAAAAATATTATTAAATAAAATATTATTTTTTAAAGAAATGAGAAAATTAGAAAAATACATAATTAATTTATATGATCAATATTAACATATGTTATTATAAAATTATTAAATAATATTGATTTTTGTATGAAACTTAAGTCATACGGTTAAAAAATTAACATATATCATGTGTACTAAACCATTCTAATTAGGATTTTTCGTTTTAGCAGCACAAGAAAAATATTTAACAGGATATTAGTCGTTATGTACTATATATAATGTTTATTAATTAAATCTTAACATCTATCATGTATTTGGAATTTCCATTAATACTTATACGCCATAATTTTTCGTTGTTAAAATTACAATAATACGCTCGTTTCACAAGTAATCATTACGTTCCCTAATTATGGCCATCCTTCAAGCATCTTAAAATGGATATATTGGCTACGGATATGCTTCTTAATCTTTTAGCAACTTATTCTTGAAGCGAAAGGCCAAATCGAGTAGTTAATGCATGCTTTCTCCCAGGGAAATTTTAATCTTGTGTGATGACAATATATCGACTCCGCAACAACTGATCTAATAATTTTGATGATATATATATTATATAATTTTGTTGCATATATATATATATATATTTATTACTTAACGTATATGGTGATGATTAGTTCCCTTTTTTTTTTTTGGCTTATTTTATAGCTTAAAAAGAAAAAGAAAACCAGAAGAAGAAAAAAAAAAAAAAGCCCTATATAATACAGTGCGTACCAAAACTATATTTCCTTTTGTTTTTTTTTTTCCTTCCATAGAAAATAAATATGTTATATTGCATCAATTGAAAGAGTCATTTTCCATTTAAATTATTATAATAGATACCTCAAAAGCGCTTGTCGAAAGAAAAAGAAAAATAAAAATATTTACGTTTTCACCCACTTTATAAAATATATAACCAAAAATTGTAAATGCAGTATGCTTTTTTATTTTCCCTTTAGCCAAATTATATATATACCAACCGCCCTCCTCCAATTTTTTTTTTTTTTTTTTTCATATGCAATTGCCTTCCCGTATTCGAAATAACGCATTTAGGCTTTCAAATCTTTTTTTTTTCCTCCACCTTAAAGTACAGTTTTATCTATTTTGCACTTAAATAAACCAATAAAAGGTGCACTAAAACTACTAAGAATTGCATAAAAATCAATGGAAGAATGGTTGCTTGGATCTTGTATGCATTATTAATCAGCTAAGTACATATAAAGTAATTATACAAAAATGTTATTGTAATTTATCCTTATTACAACATAGAAAATCAAACTCTGTATCTCAAAAATGAGATATCACTAAACAATAAGCGCATTGTGTTTATAATTTATCCTTTACGTTATTAATGAGTAGCACCTTAAAATTAATTATATTCTTTTTCTTTTTATCAAACGTATCAATCATATAGATATTCATTGTTGGAGAAGTATGAAATAATTTTGTTATTCCAATTTTATAAGGGGCCGGACATTTCCTTAATTTTCGGAGATTTCATGGACAGGACAGGACGACGCTAGCATTAGTTTAATTTACCTCCCACTAAATGCTGCGTATACTCGTGTCAGTTATAGTTTTAACAAAATGGTTGTCTTGTCGAAATGTTAAAAAGTGAAATTTAATATATTATAATTACACGAAAAATAATGATTGCCCATCATAGAAGGGAAACAGTTTCTTCTCTCAGTCTCAGAGCATGAATCCTAAGATTACCCTTTTGGCCAAAAAAAAAAAAAAGGGGGAATCCTAAGATTACCCGTTGTTATCTTCCGAGTAGCATCTGCTGTGATAATCATTACCATTGGCTACGGTTGTTGAAATCCAATTACTTTCCAACCGCAACGGAGGTGAAATTAAAGGCACGAATCTGAAAAACGATTTATGATGGGTAATGCCCCTTCCGTTGGATAGATTACCAACTTGTTTAGGGTAAATTTTGAAACTGATAAAGAATTGGGTATGTACCTAAAGTGATATCAAAATTGAATATTGAATTTGAAATATTGGTCAAATTTGATCTTAAGTGTAAATCTTTTGTCTTAAAAAATGTAAGACTTGATTGTGATCTTGTTGTATAAGATCCGGATCAGTCCTACGAAAAAAAAAAAAATGAAATGAAAAAGAGTACCTATAAGATAAAACAAATTAATAAGTACTAATGAAACCTCTCTACTTGCCTGTGAAGTGTGAATGCACATCATCCAATATGTCGCGAATTTTTTTAAATTATTTTCTACTTGCACATGTATTTTAATAAAACCACTTTGGTGACTTGCAACAGCTAATGCACCAGTCATGCAAGTAGAATTGGGTACAAAATCAAGATTGTATATTGACTCAAGCAAAAGCTAAGTACTAAATTTTGGGGCTTAAAATCTAATCTAAGCAACCTAATTTTTTAGCATTTTCATACTTTAATCTACTAAAAACCATTCCTAAAGTTACCATTGTGATTAACAGCTAAAATTACTTCTAAGCACTGCACTATGTATGAATTTACTACTAGAGAATTGTTATAATAAATAATACAAGACAGAAGACAAAGCCTTGTTGGATGAAGGATTATGTAACATAGTACTCTTGTACTTATCAAGAATATAACAGAAGAGTTAAATGTATAGGATTGAGTTAAGGCAGTTGTAACAAACATAACCCAAATAACTGCTATTAGAGTATTATCTCTAACTACTTGTAATTCAAAGGGTAGATCTACCATAGATGGACTGCTATAAATATAGATTTGATGAACGGAATCGAGAATATGCCATAATTACCAACTTAAAGTGTCTTATTCATGAGTCTTAGGAGCTTGAGCAACTTGAACTAACTCAATACCTGCAAAACATACATACACGATGCCAGATTAGGAAACCTTAAGAGAGAGATAGGAAAACATGAGAGAAAGAGAGGTACTTAGCTATTGAATATGGCTAAGTGAAAGAGAGAGAGACAATTCTGTAATATCAAAGTAGATTTAGATAATATAGTAGGCTAGGCCGAACATTAGTTAAGTCTTAGTTTTAATACGTAGGTGTGAGACTATGTAATCGTATTAACTGAAATTCCATTCACTACTTCACAGTTTTAATCGGGTCTTTTTACTTGAATTTTGATCAAACTCACAAAAATCCGCTTCTCTTACAAGTCATGAAATTCTAATCTTAGTAAAGATTTCTCTTTCAAGTAATGTATCTATAATCACTAGGTAAATAAATTGTTTCTCTCACAAATAACATTACTTTGATTGAACTTGTGGTTTAATTATGTGTCAATATCCTAAACCACAAATTCAATTGTACTATGAGCGTAGGTTCTAGGCTTTAACCGAAAATTGCATGTGTTTGTATCGATTATGAGATTTTATTTCCCTTTTCAATAGGGTTCTTGAATCCCTCTCGAGTTTCTCAAACCTTAATTCATAAGAGATTTATGGATAAATTGAACTTATAGATATTGAAATAGGAATAATCAAAATTCCTATTAAACAAAACTCATTATAAAAACAACTCAACAAACTATGGAATCTATTAACCCGTTACACAATCCCACTCTAATAAATTAGCTCATACTAAAAATTTTCATTTCATTAATAATGATAAGTTGAGCACAATCCATTGTACAAGATAAAGGGGGTGAATACACCTAAAATTACAGAGAACATCTTCTTAAGTCCTTAGGTTCCAACTCTACGGTATAAATCAATAGTGAAAGATACCAAAAAATATGTAAATAATGGAGAATGGGGTGAATGGGTAAGGTGATGTGTATAGAGGTTGTGATGTTGATGGAGTGTGTAATGTCGAGTGAAAATGAATGGAACAATATGGAATGTCTGTTACGAAGGATACAGACTGCAAGTGAACTGGAAAAGTAATGATGAATGAATGGATTGTATGGGTATAAGATGTGTAAAGTGGCTTGGTGAATAAAAAATATAGATGGTGATATTGTGTGGTAAAATGAATGATGGTAGGGGGACCCTAAGTGAATAAAAAAGGACTCTTCTAAATATTTTAGAAAATAGGCCTTAATAATGAGTTAGGCCCACAAATTTACAAAATAAAATAAAGTGAATTGTTGCTAAGATTGATCTTAGTAGGCCTACTTGGTAGAATGGAGTGCTTATCTCAAAAGTCCATGTTGGTGAATGAATCAGTTTTATTAGTAGCTCGATCTCACTAGAGGAGCTTAAAGATAGGCATGAAAGATTGGTCTATTGTCCAGGACTTGGCTCAACACTTATTAAAGAAGAAGCTTGATATGGATTCTTGGGCACTTAATTGGACTCGCTTGAGAGGCTCATCTTATGCTGCAACTCTACTTGGTTGAAGCCCTTTATGTTTGCTTAGTGATTGAATTCGAGTTAAAGTAGCACTGCCCCTCGAAATTTTTCTTATTTTGAGCAATAGTAATTATATGGTATATCTTTTAAATACAAGATGATGAAACTTTAACGAGACACCTTTTGATGTAATGGCTTTAGGTTTGTCATAATTTTAAAAGTTAAACATGCTTAGAGGAAAGCATTTCCAGGATAAGTGACCTTTTGGGAAGTAATTGACACTAATGACAAACTACATGGCACTTTGCCAAAGTGAATAAATCTCAATGAGTAATGTTTCGAGTCGTTAGTCGTTAGGCTAGAGATAAATTGTTATATTTATACAACATATTGGTTAGCATACGTTAGTTTGAAGATAAAATGTTATGATTGACATATACTCGATCGGACCCAATAATAAGTCCAATCAATAGAGAAATGAAATAAATTAAAATTTAGAACTTGAAAATACTAATTAAGAACATTTTATACTTATAGGTTAATAAACCTTAATTAAATTCTAATGGTCTTAAACCCTAGTTAAGTAGACAAAAATTCTAATATTACTTAATTGCATGAATATAAAATCTTAAAGCTTGACTCAAAGCCATCAAAGAACTATTTTGTAAAAATTTAAAACTTAAGTCTTGATTTAAATACTTTTATCTTATAATACTTAATAAGTTTGTTCATATTTTCATCAATATCTAATACAAAACTTCAAATAAATTGTCTCATATGTATGAGATAATGTCACAAATGATACCTGAATTTTGTTAGAATATGGAATTATGTTCTTAACATTGAAATTGATCAATTAGTACCTAAAATTTTAAATTGATCAATCTAATACCTAGAAAACTTTAAAATTGATTAATTCAGTATCTAAAAGAACTTAATTGAGGTATTATTGACGTGTACAATAAGTTATTTTAAGTATTAAATTGATCAATTTTAAAGTTTAGGTATCCTAAGAGTCATAGGAGTCAAGGGATGTAGGGTATTTCTTCTTAAGATTCCATCTCCAAAAATTTTAGTCAGGAAGGGTAATTGGAGTACTTACACAATCTCTCAACTCCTCAAAAGGAAAGACATTAAGCTCTTTTAACAATCTCATCACATGTTCGCATGCTTAATGCACTTGACCATAGGATTTCGTGATTGGTGTTTGAAATACTGGCTAAAGGCATACCTACATTGACTATGTATTCTTGATCCATGCTGTAAATAGCTACCATATCAAAGTTATGCACTACTCCAGTGCTGCTCTCCTAACCATTTAAAGTATTTAATAACGACCAATGTAAAACTTTGAGATGGACATTCACCATATTTGAATACTTAGAAGAACATGAGTTGTAGTCAACCTCTTATTATCAGATAACGTATACCAGTGCATCACTAGGAACATAATCCTGCATCTCCTGAGGTAGATGGTTAAACTCTTTTGTCTTTACATACTTACGGGCATATAACCCCATTGCTACACAGCATTCTTTCATATCTAACTGGTGTCTCTTCCCATTAATTACGAAGCTCATCTAATGATCAACCACATGGTGTGGCATTTCTCCAGCTAAAGTAAAAAAGATAAAAATTAAAGTGTATGATCCTTATAGGCTGGTTCCCTAATATTACATATATATATATATATAAAGATTCCACGGAAAATTTGAGCACAACCACTTCAACTCATTTTCTATGTTGTATGCACGCATCACCAACCAATCTACATTGTTGCTGACCCCCATTTCTTAGTAGCTAACTTGTCATATCTTATAGGATTAACCCGGACTAGCCCCTCTTTAGGCTTTTTACGTTTGTTAGAAGCATCAAGCTTGTAAGGTCTAGAACGTTTCGATGTTGGAGGTGTAGGATTTTTCATACAAACATTCTTGATTCTTGGCATCTGCAAAAGCAAATGACTAGTGTAAATAAAAAAAATCATTATATTCAAAAGAACAAACCATTACAATTGTTGTAGTAAGAAATATGGGCTTCCATAATGTTAATACTCTAAAATATCATCAAAGCATACAAAACTAAGGATCAAATTGAGTGTAAAAGAAGGAAAACATACATTATGTTTCCCACACGAGTGGTAACACCACTCGTGTTCAGATTTGTGTTAAAGGGCAAAAATACCCATTTTCAATGGAATATGAAACACGTCAAAATTTCCTACATGATTCATGTTGACATGTTCAATCAAGTATTTAACTTTCAGTAGGATCAAAACATAATCAACTAACACAAAATTCATGCAAGAACATAAAAATTCCAATTTATTTAATTTAAAACCCTAAGTTTTGGAATTCATTAAAAATATTGAAATCAAGCATTTCAATCCACTATAACATCCAATGTAACTGTAAAACACTTCATAGACTATCTTATTAGCTTTAGGAAACATCAGTTCTAAAAGCCCCAAATTTGCAAAGAACCTTAATCTAGGCGTTCTTGCTCAAATTTGTACTTCTGAGTAGTTAAATAGCAAACAAAGTATGTATCTCCCATATGAAGAAGTAGATAAGTCTATCTAAGGCATAAAATCTGACATGCAAGATAACAAGTCCAAACCCAAATCAATGTGATAATCTCTACTTAATGATGATGAAAACGAAATGTACAGGTTAAGAGAGCATACCTTGCTAATGTTATTCACGTTAGAAGCAAGAAAAATTCCACTAGTTTTTGAAGAAAAAGAAGATTTTAGTGTTTTAGGGGTGTGAATGTTCAAACGTAGAGAGAAAACAGAGTGAATAGTGTGACTTGATTATATATATACACAAAGAGAAAGAAGGTCACATGAGAGTACGGGTGGGGAAAAATTACCAGACTACATGAATTGGACTATATTGGGTTCGTGGACTAGAAAACATAAAAATTTCTCCAAATTAAGGTTCTATTCCCTATACAAATGGCAACACATAGCATCATCTCTCTCGTGTTTGGGTTCATGTACCCTATTTTTACTTACTTAGAATATCTTCGACACTTCTGTTCGCCACATGAATTGAAACACGAACTATGTTTTACTTGTGTTCGGGTTCGTGTACTCCACAAAAGCTCTTTGAATCACTTCGATTGAAGCTTTCGATCACCACACAACCTTCAACATGATTCATGTTGAGTCTCATGTACTTTCTCATAACTTTTTCCTGCTACACTTAGCAATTTATCTTAATTTAACTTGCTTATAATATCTAAGGGATGTGAATTCCTACAAAAAAAAAAATGTTAGTTAAGGATAGTTAAAGTTAGTAGAAAATAAGAAAATTTAATTAGATATGGGTTGCCTCCAAGAAGTGCTTCTGTTTAACACCATTGGCTCGATGTAACAAAGATTACAATTAAGTCTCTGTTGCTTATAATACAAGCATTTCCACAAGCTTAGAATCAACATGACCACCCAAATAAAGCTTCAACATATGTCCATTAACTTTGAATGTTCCCTTCTGTATGTGAGTCAATTAAACTGCTCCATAGGGAAAAACTTATGTCACTATGAAGGTCCAAACCATCTAGACTTTAATTTTTTAGGAAATAGCTTAAGTCTAAAATTAAACAATAAGACTAAATCACCTTCCGAAAATTTTTAAGGTGACTTATCCTACTATCATCGTATTTATGCACCTTATCCTTATAAATTATAGAGTTTTCATAAGCCATGTTCCTCCATTCCTTTAACTCATTCAATTGATACTTTCTTCAGATACCGGCATCATTGAAACCAAGATGCACTTTGCAAAGCGCCCATAAAGCCTTATGCCCAATATTTACCAGTAAAGGACAAGCTTTTCCTTACACTAAATGGTACGGCGTTGTTCCTATAGGAGTCTTATAGGTTGTTCTGTAAGCCCATAGAGCATCATCCAACTTATCGGACCAATCCATTAGGTGATGCTTAACTGTTTTTCTCTAAAATTCATTTTGGCTCCTAGTTTGAAGCCTCCACTTGCCCACTAGTCTAGGGATGGTATATTGTAGCAATTCTATGGGTAACTCCATATTTCTTCAAGACCTTTTCTATTCGTGAATTGCAAAAATGTGTTCCTCTATCACTAATAATTGCCCGAGGGAATCTAAACCTTGTAAATAGCTTCTTCAAAAATTTAGTGACCACCCTAGCATCATTAGTGGGGAATGTTTGTGCTTCTACCCACTTTGAGACGTAATTTACAACCACTAAAATATTCTTATGACCATGAGAATTAAGAATGGCCCCATAAAATCAATGCCCTAAACATCGAAAATTTCGCACTCTAGAATGTATTTTTGAGGCATTCCATCTCTATAGGATAATTCCCACTTCTTTGACATCTATCACATTGAGAAACAAAAATGTAAGCATCCTTGAAGATTGTTGGCTAGTAAAACCTCTGTTCCAACACTCATGTGCAGTACAATTAGTGCTAAAATGGCCACCTGTTGGTCTTGCATGATAATGGTACAAGAACTTCCATCCTTCCTTATGATAGACACATTGACGAATCATCTTATCAAAAAAATCATAGCAAATACGGATCCTCCTAGCAATCATGTTTCGAATTAGAGAAAAATATCTTCTTTTACTAGGGTGTCATGTCTATAAGAAAAATCTTAGTGGCTAAATAGTTAGCGATGTCTACATACCAAGTAATTTATGCTTGTGTAGTTTCATGTGCCGTATATAGTCTTTCTTCAGGAAATTCATTGTTAATTTCTTCTTCATCTAATTTTTCCTTATGAGGATTCTAATCTTGATAAATGATTGGCTACTAATTTTTTTGCTCCCTTTTTGTCTCTTATTTATAAATCAAATTCTGGTAACAAAAAAATCCACCAAATCAACCTCATCTTTGCAGTAACCTTCGAAAACAAGTACCTAAGAGCATAAATAACAAATATGACTTGAACCTATCAACAGCAAAAAACAACTACAATTAACTCCTTCTCTGTGGTGGTATAATTTTCGTGAGTATTAGTAAGAGTTTTACTTGCATAAGCAATTGGTTGAAAGTGTTTGTTTCTCCTTTGCCCCAGAACTGCTCCAACTCCAAAATCGCTTGCATCACACATTAATTCAAAAGGTAACTCTAGTCAGGTGCTACCATAATTAGGGCATGAGTGAGCTTATCCTTCAATGTATTAAATGCTTAAAGACACTTCTTTGTAAAATTAAAAGGCACATCCTTCTCCAATAATCTTGTCAAAGGTCTTTCAATATTTGAGAAATCCTAATAAATCTTCTATAAAATGATGCATGACCTGAGAAACTTCTATTGGCTTTCATTGAATTGGGCGGTGGAATTTTTCAAACGGTCTCAATCTTAGCACTATCCATCTCTATTCCCTTATGAGAAATCTTGTGTCCTAAGATTATGCCGTCTTATACCATCAAATGGCACTTTTCCCAATTTAATATTAGGTTAGGTCTTCATAACGCCAAAGCGCTTTCTAAGATTGTGACAACATCCTTCAAATGAATCACTAAACATCGAAAAATCATCCATAAATACTTCCATTATATCTTCTACCAACCAAAGAAAAGAGCGATCATATACCACTAAAATGTAGCCGATGCATTACATAACCCAAAGGGCATATGTTAATAAGCAAACATGTCATACGGACACGTAAACATCATTTTTTTTGATCTTCTGGAGCTATAAGTATCTAAAGATACCTAGACATTCCATCGAAGAAATAATAATATAAGTACCTGATAACCTTTCAAGCATCTGATTAATGAAGGGTAGTGGAAACTAATCCTTTCTTATGGCGTCATTAAATTTTCTATGTTCTATATAGACACACCAACCAGTAACAGTACGCATCGAAATGAGCTCATTCTTATCATTAGGAACAATTTTCATACCTCAATTCTTTGGTACAAATTGTACTAAGCTACCCATGAGTTATTCAAGATAGGGAGATCATGCTTGCATCAAGGAGTTTTATCACTTCCTTTTTAACTACCTCTTTCATATTAAGGTTCAGTTTCTTTATGGCTGTGCTATTGGCATAAATCCCTCTTCAAAATGAATTTTATGAGTGTAGAAAGATGGATTTATACACTTAATATCATATATTTTACACGCAATCGCTTCTTATGCTCTTTTAGTACTGTTAAAAGACTCCTTTTTTTGTTTGTCAAATAATAAAGAAGATATAATAATCAACAACTTAGTATTTTCTACTAGATAAGCATACTCAAGGTGGTCAGGCAATGGGCTCAATTCAAGCTTGGGAGGTTCCTCAATAGAGGGTTTTAGACGTGTTTCATCCTTCTTCAAAAGTTCCTCAACTTCAGGCTTTCTAAGGGATATCTTGCCTTCCATGTGAGCTATAAATTCTTGTAATTCAGGAGTAAGAAGTATAGGTTTCTCTCTTGATCTCAAGCATAAGTCTAGATCATCATAAAAAATACAATCCATTGTATAGCTAAAAACAATCTCATTAATACTATCAATACTAAAGCATGTATCAATTGAGTTCAAAGGTTGCATCATTACGGGAGGAATTTTCACTAATAATTCTTCTTCACCCACCCTCAAGATCAGTTTTCCATCTCCTACATATACGATTGCCCTTGATGTATCCAAGGATGGCCTCTCGAGAATAAGTGGGACTTCCACATCTTCATCCATATCTAAGATCACAAAGTCAACTAGAAATATGAAGTTTTAGATTTTAACCAGCTCATCTTCTATAATGCCTCTAGGATATGTGATTGATCTATTAGCTAACTGTAAGCTCATACGTATAGGTCAAGGCTCCTCAAGTCCTAATTTTAAACAATTAAACTCATTAAGTACCAATATCATATAATTATTCATAAAAATCATCATTAAAGATCAAAAGATCCTTCTAAAATAAAGGTGAAATTACAACTTATCATATTCTAATGAAATGTTTCGCATTTCTATCTCCCATTTTAAGCCAATCCACTCGAGATCGTTGATGCTAGAAATGCTCTTCCTATATTTCCAAATCCTCTAACTTTAGTTTCAATTTTCTTTCTTTATTCAAATAAATAGGAGCCTTTTTATTCTGCAAATCCTTCTACTTATGTTTTATTGATGTGATTTTCTGCCTCACATTTTCGTTGTGTTATGCGCCAACATATTAAGTTCTTCCTACAGACTTTTAGGTTTTGCATAATATTTACCAAATTTAGTACGTCATTATCCTTTCTCTAGATATTTTCAATCACATCATTGTAACCCTCTTGAAACCTCCACTTGGATTCATATCTAAATAGGCATGGGGCTTTTTTGTCTTGTTTATAAGACATACATAACATTAGACAATGATCTAAACCTTTGTAAACCAGATGGGTTACCTAAGAATGAGGGTATGTTTGGAGCCAAGTTGTATTTCCTTTTCTCCTATTTCTCCAAGTGAATTGAGAGCCTTGAAAACCAATGTCAATGAGTTGGCAATCAAACATCATATCATTAAAAGCCTTTAATTGTCTTTTAGGTCACGGATTTCCTCCGCTTTTTTTCTTCTTGGAATGAAATTTTATTAAGATCACCTATTACCTGTCACGCCCCGAGGGTACCCTAGTAGTAGTAAACAAGTTACACTTGAATACTATCACTAGATTACCTTCAGAGAATGATAGGTTTTCAAAACAACATGATCTTTTTAGTTGCTTGATAAGAAATAACAAATATATGAAAGAAATAACTTAGTGAATAAACATTACAAAACTATTACAAATCATATAGTTCCTTTGGAGTACACAACTAAATAATCTAATCTAATAGTACATAACCATCAAACTAAAATATATATGCAGACTTCTAGCTTCAAAGCTCTTACCGGAGCCATATTCCTAGATGTAACTAACCAGGGTCGTAAAGTGAACCTAAAAAGACTGTAGGAGTATGAGCGAAACCACAGCTCAGTGAATAACCAGACATACCATGCATCACACAAGTCATTAACAAATCATATGCAATGTCAGCACTCGACCATATACACAGATACAAGTTTGGATGATCTAGAATCCAAACAGGAAAAAGATTTACGCTCTCTTTTTAATGGGTTGAAGAACCAGTACTCAATGACCCACCTGCCCAGGAGAGACTAAGTACACAGGAGAATCAACGATTTCCCGTTTTAAGGTTATCACTTTGAATATAGTTGATTGAACAAACCATCTCTTGCAATCCCCTTAGAAACTCCCTAAGTATTAATAATTTCAAAGTGATTCTACGGGCGACGTTCTTTGGTGCCTTTTAGTTCCTCATAGGACCGCTAGACCAAAGAGAACCTTAGAAGAACTAACACATTAGAACAACCAAGCGAAAACAGAGATCCGAAATATTAATACGTAGCAGGTTGTCACAACCATATATGCAATAATGCAATTTGTGTAATGCATGCTCATATTATTTTGTTAAGTCAATAAGTCTTAATCAATTTCAAAGTGACCATACATTACACACAATCATCATTATACTACTGCACATCATCAATCATTGCATTATCGCTTTTATAAGGATATTTTAACAATCATACACTCAGATCATATCATACTTTCAACAAGCACTTATTTGGTTATCTTTACTTTACATATTCAACTACTTACAAGCACAACCAATATAATATGACTGAATTACTCACCTGCTCATACTGACTCAGTCGTAATAATCTGCTGGTAGATCCTCTAGTGAGTCAAAGTCACCTATTTAAGACAAAGTATTTATTAATACAAATTAACTAAATTCCTATATATGATTCATGTCCTAGACTCGATATTTTGGTAATTATTATGACTTAGTGTTGTCGTGTTTCTCCTATTTTATCTCGCATAATTGTTTTGTTAACTAGGCTTAAAGAATTTCTTTATTTGGTTCCTAAATTCTTCATCTATCCAAAATCTAAATATTAATCTATTATTAGACTTCGATTAGAATCTAAATCTATTATCTAGCTTATACAATCTATTATAAGGTCTTGTACTAATGTGAAAAATTCCCGGGGTTTACATTACCAACCATACATCCTTCATATGGGCTGCTATATTTTTAAGTTTGCTCTAGAAATGTATTCTATTGTAATGGTCTGGGTTACAATAGCTCCATGAAACCCTCATCTTATCATTGGAATCAGTAGAAATGTATGTATCAATCATGTGGTCTGAGAATTGCAAAATGTACACTTGGTAATGACTATTCCTCCATAATGCCAAGCCTCCACTCCATCCCCTTAGTTGTACCACAAAGCCTTCATCAAATCTCATTTTCCTTTGTATGTTTTCAACATAATTAGTCTTATTTCTTGTTTCAATTAAGAAAACAAGATTAAGCCTCTAATAATTGATAATTCGTTGAAGTTCTCTTACTGTCGAGGGTTAGATATTAAGGGATTAGATAATGTAATTTCTAACAATATGAGCGAAAACGGCATAATTGTAAGAACCCTTATAACCAATTCTTATATTATTTACAAGTCCAACACCATTGATTTCGTAACATTTGAGTGAGTATACGATTTCTCACGCATCAAACCAAGGCTTAAGGAAAATATATATCAATATGATTTTAAAACTAACGTATAAAAAATTATGTGGGGTATAAGATGCTAAAGGGAAATGGCAAACTGACATAATTATTCAGATAAGATTAATATATAAATTTTAATGTGTACAAATACCTTGTTAATTGAGTTAGATGAATGATATACACGTTGAGGGTAAAAATATTGTTGTAAACGTTGGTAAGTAGAGTTTTATATCTTTATCTATAGATTAATGCATATTCATAAGTGGATCTTGTTATTTGTGTCTACAAGCTTATGTCAACTTATTTATGTAAATATCAGTATGTGAATATGTTGCCTTGTAAATGTCAATGCAAGTAAATGACTTGGAATGACCTTATGGATGGAATACCTTGACAGGGTTATCCTCAAGTGGACCTCTTTACTCAAGTTATGCATAGTATATTAATGTATATGCAATATTAGTTTGTTTGGCTGGGGTGGACGGGTTGAATCCAAATATAGTGATACATATGCCTTTCTCGACTATGGTTAATATATTATTTGGTTGGTGCATTAATGGTACTAGGATTTATGAGTAAAATTTTCTTAGCTTGGATTTTATTGTGTGAAATATCTAATTTGAAGACGTTGGGTGCCAAGTTTATATACTTGCATTGCTCAATCGACTTGGGATCACTTAGTGGCTGCCTTTGTTAGCCAAAACTAGGCTTCCTAACTCATTGTCTAGATGGCTAGGTATATGTCTTCCTACCCATGGGTGCTTATAAGAACCAATGGTTTCAAAACTCATAAGTCAGATGTTTAGGTTAAGTTAGAATACTAGTAGTAGTGCATTGTTAATTATATTAACATGGCATTAGTTTACTATGTTGACATTGTTGTTTATAAAGTTACTGGATATACCTAACCTATGTGTTATATCAACTTTTTCTTTTACCCACTTACTTAGTTCAACAAGCAAGGATTTTTTCCTTTTTTTTTGTGATGTATCCTCATGTTTAGATGAACGGTAAAAGGATGCCATTGCAGTAAGGGAATCTTTTGATGGCGCATCAATAGAAGATTGCATCATATAGTCAAAAGAGTGTTGTGTTTTCTAATGGGTAATATCTGACAATCCATAAGAGTTGGTCCTATATGGATCTTAGAAAAGATTTAGCATTGATATATTAGGTTAAGATAGTCAATATCAAGTAGCACTAATTAAGAAGAGACCGAAGGAGCGTAGGATATATTGTTAAGACGCATCGTTTCATAAAAGTTCAGGATCACCCCGTAGATTTAAAGTGGTAAGAATAATAAATTGAATTACACCCTAAAAAGCTACGAGGATCAATCAAACGATTTAATGCCGTTTATCTTGTTGCACTCTTACAAGTGATTTTGGGAGTAATAATTTATCATCTTTTTCATTTAAGACCAACTCTCTAGTTGGGTAGCATTATTTCGCGTGGGTTCCTTTTTATTAGTTTAGATACTTTATTATTTCTCATTAATAGCCTTTCAGAAAAGTTACTCTCAAAAAAAAAAAAAAAAAGGAGCGTACTATCAGTCATTCATTAATCGGGTGCATAAGAATTCCATAGTTTTCAATTTTCATGTGGAAAAAATAATGGTGATAATATTGATATTGAAAATCAAGGTTAGCCATAAATGCAATATGAAATGACGCATTTATTATAATATTAAAGGTTAAGTACGAGTCAGTACACCCATCCTCGATAATATGTGTTTTCATATGAAAAACTAATCAAGGAAAAAAAGCATAAATTAAAAATGTATTTGTAACCCATTTATTGATGCTTGTTATTACTTATTGGTAGCTCTTTCATTTCTATGACTGGGAAAAGGATTATGTATTTTCATAAGAACTTTTTTTAAGGAAGCTCGCCTGCACTTTTAGCTCCAAGAGCCAAATTTTTACCGATGCATGTAGACTTTTTTGGCTAAATATAATAGGTAAAACTTATTTTATCCGTTATTTTACATAACTATCCTTCTCCCTTACCTTCGTAATAAAACAATTATACCCACTATTCCGTAGATGGAAATTTCATATCCTTATAATATTGTCTGAATAGTTTCCCCATCAACAGCAATCAAACATTTATTGTCAGTATGCCTCATATGTGTAATAAGAAAAGGTATTGAATTATAATTCAATATAAATGTAGTAGAGTTATAATTGTTATTGCATGTTATAATAGTTATTCCGTGCTTATTATATTATTTAGTTGAAGTAAAAATAGAAAATGAGCTATAAGAATAAAAGTATGAACATTTCCCGTGTTCATATTGTAATAGTAAAATATTCATTACATTTATTATGAGGTGTAGTGATGTAAAAAGATAATAAATATGCTGTTGAATAACAATTTATGAAGTAAAAGAATGAATTATTATTCACTATAATTTATGAGGAATTACTATTCGTTGTTTTTTCTTTAAATTATATTATTATATTTATTCAGCTACTCACATAGAAGTAACTTTATATGAAATAAAAATTGAATGGTTCTTACCGGGAAAAAAAAAATTGAATGGTTAATTGTCAATTGACATTCAGTTCAGCGTACGTGTAAATGGGGACATATTAATTCTTAATTCTATATGCAAGAAATTCTTTGAGAAAGGGACCACCGAAATTAAGAAGCTGAAACCCCAGTTGTTGGTTGTAACTTGAAAGTGCATTTACGACGGAACATTTGGTATTAATATCTCCGAACCTAACAACCAACAACAGACCGGCTGCATAAGTGGAATATGACTGTGAAAATATGTTCTGCGGTTCAAATAAGAGGGCAGTCCCATTGTCCACGCCCACACAATACACAGTCTTTTGCATAATCGATCATTTTGTACTATTATGAGTATTTTATCCTCCATAAGTGGATCCATATCTATGTTATAGGTGCCAAAAAAATATTAAATAATAAGGTAATAAATTAATTAAGAAATTGTTTGAAAAATATAATAATATATTTTTCACATTGCAGTTATTTTTTATCATTAATAAGTAGACATATATTCTTATAAACACATTGACTTCTCTTTCCAATAATTGGTAATTACTTCCGATATTTTATCTACTATATAACTTTTCTCAACGTATCTATAACTTTTATATATTTTATTTAGATGTTATATTACAATAAATATATAAGATACGAGTCTCTCCATCGATTTCAATATTTTTTTTTTCGTTGGAAACTGATGCATTATATCATACAAACTAAACCAAAGTTTAGTAAAAATATAAAATAGGTACTTACCCACCACAACATATTATACATAAATATGATAGTGGGTATTTTCAAAACAATTACCATTCATATGACCATATGTTGAAAAATCATTGATAGTTGCTCATCATCCACTTAACTCTTTCTCTAGAGTTTTGCACCAAGGAGTGGTATAGCAGGAGCAAAAAGCATCATCAAAAGACAAAAACATAACTTGGGCTCTTATGAGCATCTACCAAGATCAACAACATGTCTAATATAAACACAAGGACCAATATCATAAAAAAGATGCTTCAAAATAGCTTGAGGATAGATAAAAGCTTCTTCCTTCCTTTCATGTAATGGCATTAGTATAGATATGGTCATCAAAAGCAAATTGTTTTACTCATTAGATCCAAAAATTGCCTCTTTTAGTTTGCTGAAGCAACATATTCGCCTCAATCCATTCGACTGGAGAGAATCGTCATATTTTGGCATAAAAGCAAAAGTCATCACATAAAAGGATATAAAGGCTAATTCTGCCTCAATTCTCAAGGAAGAGGCAAGTGTTGCCTCAATGAATGAAGTGGTGAATTTTGCCTCTCAATTAATTTTTTTTTATTTTCTTTAAATCAAAATTCATATTTTCTTAAAATTTCATATTGAGGCAACGATTGCCTCAAAAATACTTTTTTTTTTCAATTATTATGGTAAACTTTTGTTTAATATATATATATATATATTAATATTTTACATAGTTTTGTTGGGAAATTTATTTATTTTTAAGTATTGCATTAAATTTTATTAAAATTTATATATAATTTTTTAACATTTGTATTAAATAATAATTTTTAGCAATGAAACAATAAAATTGTTATGAAACACAATATAGTTAATATTATCAATAGAAATATATTGTACATACGTGAAACAATTAATTACCATTAAGATACATAAACCTATACCAATCCTATTTTTAATCCAAAACATGCGAAAACAACAATAAATAGTTAGTATTGCCAATGAAAATTTGTTGTACAAACATGAAATAATTAATTAAGACGTATAAACGTATAGCAATCCTAGGTTTTAATCCAATACCTGAAAACAACAACAACAAATAATCATTATTATATAATAATTAATAGAAACAAAATTGTTATAGGATAATTATACGACAAAAAATACGATAAGTATAAATGATAAAAACAAATAATATCAAAGCAAAGTGAAGAAGAAGAAAAATCGGAAGAGAAATGAATAACATCAGAAGAATCAAAACAATGATCGAAAGAAAAATTTGAGGGAATGAACCAAAAGCGTGGAGAGAAAATGAAGAAATGAGCGTGAAGATTGAGATGTTATATGAGTACTAAGAGCAAATGTCACCTTGAACAAATTATAAATATAAAAGGTGAATTTTGCCATTGTTATTTTATATTTAGGTGAAAGTCACCTTTGTTGATATGTTTGAGGTGAAACCTGCTTGTTCATAAAATTCAAAAAGAGTGTGCTCCCTTCAAGCAGCTACTTTCGAAATATATATTTGAAATACGTAATATATTATATGATAATAACTTTATACGACCCTAGCAGGAAAAAAAGGAAGATAATAACTTTATATAAATAATATTATTTATATATCATATATATTTTCTTTTAGCACATACAAAAACTTTCTATATATTAATATTTAACAAAATACAAACATCTGTCCATGTTTTGCTATCATGTATTATATCATATATATGGTTAGTAAATAATATTCATGTGTTTTAAATATTTAATTCTTTAATCTCATAACAATATGCGAACAAAATTTTAACTCGAAGGTATATTAGATTGTAATATTAAATTTTAGTGTGTGTATATATATAATTACTATGAAAGTACAATATATATAGTTAATAAATATTATAAATTTTACCACTTATGCAATATTCTAACCATTCAATACAATTATGCTAATATTTCAATGTCAATGTATGTTAAATTGTAGTACCAATCTAGTTCTAATGCTCAATATTTTGCATAATGACATATAATGTGCAATTTACTTTTGAAATCATATAAGGTGTAGAAAGATGGAAATGTAGATAGAAAGAGAAAGGTAGTCCAATCGTACAATCAATAATTGAAACTAGAGTCCTTAACTCAATCAAGATGATACAAATAGTGTTAGTCTACAAAAAAATGGCAAACTCAACATCACTGAAAAGCAAAGCAAATGTAGTCCATGAGAAGCCTAACATCATCTATTATCCTAACACTGTTGCATTTGAGTCGATCTAGAATGGCATGCTGTCTAGGATGCAAAGGCAGAAACTATAGAAGCTGATGGCCGGTGGTATCCATAGGCCGATGGTGGTACTGCTAACTCGAGTTAAAACTTGAAGGTGGAGCTAAACCAAGGAATAGGCAAGAGTCATAATGGGGTTTCTACGAAGAACCCCATAAGGCTGGTGCTGCCAATGGCTAGGGTGTAAAGCTTGATGCATGGGGATGTCCCAGGTGTTGTTCGGCAATGCTTAGAGATCCAACGGATGCTGAGTCGGTATCCCTCTATGACTGAATGGCTAGCTTGACATCCCATAATATGACGATCGAGGTGGAACTTTCTAGGTGAAAGGTGAAAGTGTCTGGCTCGGCTGGCCCAGGTTGAGTCCACTAGTAAGGCTACTCCATATTATTAATTTTGTGCCTTAACATGTCGATCTCGCCATCTAAGTTCACAAGAAACTCATCTCGAGACTGCTCGTAGTAAGAACGCCTCTCCTTGGGGGTTGAAGCACCATACCTCATACTTTATTGATGGCCGTACTTGTGCCCCTATGACTTCCTCCATGATAGCACTATCACTTGGTTCTTAGCCCATAGCGTCTCCAATCATGATTGATTACAATATTTGGATTATATTTGTGTTATTAGTAAGAAGGTAGTAAATAAATATCAAATAGTCTTACAAGATTAGTGGTGGCCTCCTCCTAGTACCACTCATTTATAGGCATCCCATTCTTCTTCTTAACATGGGTATACCGGTAGTTCTTTATAGGCGTGTAGTCCTGAAATATACAACAAAAAGTAAAATAAAAACACATATATGTGACTTAAATTCATATAATATGTCAATATATTCAAATGAAATATAAAGTAGACATTATCGACTCACGTTGGTCAGTGCATGGTACATCATGAAGTTAGTTACCCCACACCCCCCTCCCCCTCCCCCCCCCCCCCCCCCCCCCCCCTCCCTCCTCCCTTCGTGTGTTACACCTTTTGCTTCTTTCGATTCTCTATGTTCACCTCAAATCAATGCAGCAAAACAAAGAAAATACTAGGTGTTTTGTTAGATCAATTATAAGTGGTCACATGTAACCTACTGTTTAGGAAACATATGTACCTAGTGGGTCTTATCCGTCTCTATAAAGCGGACAAACTCCCTCCATTCATTTGCCCTATGCTCATCCACATCTAGAGGGTTGCTCGCATCTTCCTATTCTCTACCCATTTTCTTTATGCACTGCTTTAGCAAATGTTAGCTGTATGATTTATTGGGCACAATATTCAGTGCACCCCACCATTCCATGATATTTCGCTAGTTGAGCGGTATTGAGAACTTTTACTGTACATTGACAAAAATAGTCTGCATTAATGAATATCTAAATATTACATAATTAATCAACACATGTGTTAGATAAAAAATGAACGTACCATGACTCTTTGGATATTGTTGTGTCAATATGCTTCTAGGAATGCTAACCATGCGTTATTGCCGGAACCTTTCACAAATATCTTCATTGATGCCCTATTGGAGTGGGAACTCCATCCTAAGCATCCTAGAGGGTTTGCACATGATGCCCTCGTACACATCAAGCATGGTTAATGCTAGCCTCCAACTAGTCGCCCGAACTCCTCCTCTACCCACTACCCCTTATATAACCTTTCCTTGATAAGGACCTGTGAATAGGGTAAATGATCCACCTATATAAACAAGTATTTTTATTAATATGTCGATTATATATGGACATAAGAGGCTAAATGGAGAAGTGAAAACAACAACATTACCAATGTACTGCTCAGACCATGCATTGATATTATGCATGATCATATCGAGGAAGTGAGGGTCCATCCTACATAAACAAAATTTAAACTCAAAAATGTACAAAATACTAAAATTAACCATACATTCTTCTCTACTCATTGTTATTACCATGTGAGGGGTTCTTGTCTTCCTAATGACCAACCATACCATTACTACCCTTTCCAAGGTCGAGTAAGCGTGCTAGGTTCTTAAGTCAATGAAGATGTGATTGATGGAATTGTTTAAGGCCTTGCAACCATCTATTAGACAGGCTCATCAGTGTCAAGTTGCTCCTTTGGATCACCCTCATTGGAAGGTTCAGCTTGGAAAAGACCCTAGGTGAATATATGCCAATGGTGTACCTTTTGGATGACCTTTTAGTCCTTAAAATGTTTACTTGTGTCTGTAAGGTAAAATACTTGTTGTACATGCTTTGCAAGAATATACGGATCATGGTCGTACAATGTCCTTCACGTATTGATTGAGATGAGGTCTCCATTGATGATTTATGGTTTGTCCCGGTTGATATCAAACCACCTGCACTTGTATAAAAACACATGACTGGACCACATGTAATTTAATTAGATAACTTTAGTGAGTATGCTATAGAAAGTTATCCTTTGCTTGTTATATGCACCAATCATGCACACAACATTGTTTTGTGATCTCAAGGACATTTATCTAAACTTGGTGTTATACTAGACTACACTCACAATGCAAGCTTTGAAACTATAACAATGAATATCCAAGCCCTATGCTAGTGCTTCAAGATCTTCTAACACTTATAGCCTTTGAGTAGTCGTGAGTTGCATAATCTGCAAAAAAATTAGGGGAATAGTTAGTGAATACCCCACATGCGACCTTCTTTTTTAGTAATTGAATGAGAATTAACCTTAGTCCTAAACCACTCCACAAAATGCCTTATCGCAAGTGCTCCTACATTGCATGCTCCATGTGCAATCGTTTCTTTCTCAAATTACCTGATCACAAATTGGTTAACAACAAATAAACTTAAATTTAGTAGTACATTGATTGACGTAAGTGAGGCGACTTACCTAACACGTGGTTAGACTTCCTCACAATTGTTCAGCATAGTCCAATGTATCTTGTTAACTTCAACTTCCTACCCCATTAAGGTGTATGCACCCAACAATTGAATGTGCTATGCAAATATTTGAAATGATGATGTCAAACCTTCGTATAATGGTTCATCCCATAAGCAGTTGGGCTTATTTACCCTCGATTCTATGTTCTCAAAATACCAAAAAAAAAATGAATACTCTTTCGTTAGTAATAAAACCCTTCAGTCTTCCCCTGTCCCTGATATTTCCCTTCAGCAATCCCAGGTATCTCTCCACTAGATACATCCAACTATACTAAATAAGGTCACACATTCGGACTTCCTTCATCAAATGGACAACTAAGTAGACCATGATGTCGAAGAATGTAGGTGGAAATATCATCTCCAACTTGCACAGTGTTAGAATTATTGTTTTCTTTAATGACTCCAAAAGATTCACATGAAGTTCTTAAGTGGTTAATGTTCTAAAGAACCAGGATACATGATAAACCACTTCTTAAATTCGACTGTCAAGAAAACTACGAATGACTATAAGCAGAATTCGTTGAAGTAAGACATGATTGTCGTGACTCTTAGACCCCTCATACTAGCTTCGTCCATACCTAGATAGGATGATATATTTGAAACATATCTATTTGACCATGTCATATGTTTGATTACATTGCGTACCTTCCTCATCTGCTAAGATGATAGTGTATATGTAGAAAGTGGCTTGAAAGTCTAGCTATCGTGGTATTGCAAATACAACTCTAGGCGACACCCATTGCTTTGAGGGTCGTCTTGCCTTTTCTGTGTCTTTTGACTTACCTTTTGGATTGAAGATAGTTCTAACTAGATTATCACATATATTCTTCTAGATGTGCATCACATCAAGGTTGTGATGGATATGTAGTTCCTATTAATGTGGCAATCTAAAAGGTACACTTTTCTTACACCAGTTTGTACCATCTTCGTTTTGCCACCTATAAAGCCTCTCTTGTACCTTCCCTAATCGAACGTCTTTGTACCAACACAACTACACCATAAAGCCCTCACCAGTGAAATCCCTCAGTAAAGGCCTCATTTCACCAGTACCATCAAAACTTTTGATATCAAGGCACCAACGATGCTTGATGGTAGAAAATGCCTATAGCCCATATAATAGAACTTACTATTTGGACGCTTGCCTGCACAATCTACATTACATATTAGGCATGCTTTATACCCCTTTAGTCATCTAACTGGAAACTTCACCATATGCCGAGAAATTGTTGATTGTCCATAACAGCGCGACATGAAGTCAGAATGTCTGACTGTCTACCACATCAAATGTCCTCACATCGTTTGTTCATAGTTCTTCTAACTCTTCCACTAAAGGTTGCAAGTACACATCAATATCTTTACCAAGTGATCTATGTCCAAATATTAAAAGTGACATCATCAAATGCAGATCCTTCATGCACATCCATGGTCGAACATTATATATAAACAGAAGTACTAGCCATACGTTGTATGTCATGCTCATATGAGCATAAGGATTAAACCCATTAGTGGCAAGTCTCATTCATATACTTCAAGGATCTAAACCAAACTAGGGATATTTGGCATCTAGTCCCCTCAACTACTCAGAGTCCACGAGGCACTTAGCATGCATTCCTGACTAACATAATTTTCCTTGTGTCATCTCATCTCCAGAGCCATCTTCCTACACGTGAACAACCATTGTAACCTTGGGATTAGTGGAAAATGACAAAGAACCTTAACTGATATGGTCTTATTTTTTTAGAATGAGGTTTCCATCTCCATTCATCACATAACGAGTAGTTGTTGATCTTTTGAAACTCTTTTCGGAATAACACGTAGCCATTAATACAACCATGGATGGTGTTTGCATCCAAACCTAGTTGCCTAAGCATTTTTTGTACTTGGTAGTATGATGACTATAACGAATTGTCATCCAGCAACAAACTCCTTATAAAAGCAAGTTTACTGTTGAAGGATTTCATGGATTGTTTGTCATTGACTTTTAGATTCATAATTTAAAGTACCATGGATAACACTGAAAACTTAGTATAGCTCGGATACATTGACTTCTTTATATGCTTAAACATCCCTTTCCATTGGTTTCCAGCAACTCCATTACTTTCATACCCACTATCGGTGTCATCCCCCTCAAGGTTACTCATATTAGTGGCCAAATCCTCCAAGATCTGATGATGAACTTGATCTTTGAAAGCTTGATGCTCACTTAAGATGCTCTTTTGTTATCTCCCATGTCATCATGCAACTTATCTTCATCGTCCATCCCATTAGGTTCCTCACCATGATAAATCCACCTCACATATGACTAAGTCTTTTGTCTCATCATGAGGTGGTACTCGATAATATGAATAAGGTGCCACAATGCATTCAGATAGTCCTTATACGGGCATCTTATCGATCCATCTGCCCTTTCTGTGGTTGAGTGCTACTTGCAAAAACACTAACCTCGTTTCTATATTTCTTCGTTCTTAAATTGCATGTCATGTGCTGAGTTCGTTCAAACATCCTACCTTAAAATTTAAGAATGACATCCTTGTTCTATTAGTTTGTTTAGTATTTCCTACCTATCTATGTTTTCTAATTTTATGACACTGTAAACATGTATAGCAAAAATCAATATATAATAAAATTATTTTTAAAATATTTAAAATAAACTACTAACTTGGATAAATATATAACTATAGTGGACATTTAACATAGATACTAGTATTGCATAATAAGTCCAAGTTTCTTGCACATGCAAGTTTTATAGGATGTATACACACATTAAATATAAAATATATCATACCTAAATTAAAAGAACTAATATGGTCCCAATGTATATATTTTAAATACAATATATATCATGTAATATATCTAAGTAAATAATTTATTACACTATTAAATAATATAGTTATATGAATATGTAAATATATCAGACATTTAACAGATATACTAATATTTCATAAAAATCTATATATAATAAAATAATTTTTAAAATATTAAAATAATTACTAACTTAGATAAATTTATAACTATAGTAGACATTTAATATATATACTAGCATTACTAATAGTCTACATATACTAAAAGAATATCTAATATATTAAAAATAAATTACTGACCTAATATTAATGTAGATAACACGTATTAAGTTAGAACTTTATCTTATACTAAAATATATACAAATGACAAATAAAATAATAAATAAATAATTAGAACTTTATCAGGAAAAGAAAAAAGCACGAGCAATGGAAGAGAGATCGGTTAAGAGAGGAAGAGACCTTGTCAGAGGAGATTTGAGCAAGAGCTAAGGGTGTTTGGGGGGGGGGGGGGGGGGGGGGGGGGGGGGGGGGAGGGAGGAGTGGGGCGTAGCACAGGTGGTGTTCACAGCCATTTAAGAGAAGTGATCGTCATCTTAAAGCCAAATAGTAGCGGCTGTCATGACTTACTCAGATACTGAGGCGAAGGGGTAATGCTTACCCCTTATTCCCGCCCTTTATGCCATCATTTTTAGCAGTGTAGGCATTCATACTGCAACTTCAAATCTTCAATGGTCTAGCGTTTCCCTTACAAGAAAAAATAACATTAGCAATGTTTGAGTTCGTATCTTTAATGATAAATTGAATCAAATAGTATGAATCAGATGATAAATCCATATTCTTGATATATATTTGGTTGGGTAGCTATAATTCCTAGAAAATAGCTTGCAATCCAGCCTTAGATATAGAGATACACCCAAGTTTTTGACCATATTTTAAGATCAGCTTCAATATTATAGATTACTTTATATCCATGTAAAGGCATGGATGTTCATGTCGTTAATGCATGAAGTGTATAGCTGTGCTCATTTGAAATTACATGTCTTTGCCTTATCTGTCAAGAAGCAAAACCAAGCTGCTAATTAGTTAGCTAGAAAAGCAAGTGTGTTGTTTTTTGTAATCTTTACCATCCTTAATTAACTTACGGGATATGCAAAGAAATGTCTATCAAATTTGGAAAAATAAATTGAAAAATAGATGTTGGTTCACTTTACCTAGATTATTACATTTAATGCTAACAATTTGATGTACCCATATAAAGGAAGCGCAAGGTTGCAGCCCATTCGACTTGTTGGGACTACGGGATCACATGATCACCAAACACAAAACTAAAACTAGTTCAATCACCTAATTTGGTGTTGAGTCTAATGAGTTTGTAGTTTCCATGTGTTTGAGACTCTGAGTCATCGTTTCATACTTGTTAGACTGGTTTTTTTCCTTTTTTTTGCCAATTAAACCATTTAATTGACATTTCTTTTTTATAAACAAACTCATTACTCATCTTCCCTTTTTATGCTTTCATCGCATTATTAAAAATCATATTGTTAAATAAATGTAAGATAGGCAATTGATTAGTTGGAATTATCTCATTGAAGTAAAAGAAAAGATAAATATATTATAATATATGAATAACATAAGAGTACTATTCCCTTTATAGTAAAATTCAAAAGTATTGAAAAAAAAATAAGGTATTACAATTACTCTTATATAACAAAATAATAAAGCAATACAACAAACTCAATAAAATGTATATACTTTTATCATATAGTAGCGATGGATATTTCCACCTCTTATAACATTTACAAATAACTCCTCCTACCTATTATATTAATGTAATCAATTTTTTCAGCCTTAAGATGCTTGTTAGAATGAAAAAAATTTATTGATTAGAAATTAAACAAAGATAAAAGGTAACTCCCTTAAGGTTTCTTTGATTATAACACAAAAGGAGATATCCATGGAAATTTTTCAAAGTTGAATATGTAATACTAGTAATATTGCTATTGCTTTCTTTGGTGGTGCTTACACAAATTAGATATATAATACTAGTGTCCTTAACATACATGAACTAGATGCTTTCCCATCCGCTCCGATTAGTTACTTATTTGAACTTCAACACCGGTGAGCTCTTTCTTGAGTGGTACTAATATTCAAGCAAGTGACTAAGCTAGGTAGGTAAGTTAGTAGGCAATTCATGCAACTTAAGGACAACTACAACTCACATTTAATTGATGCAAATAACACTAATGAATGTTATAGTTACAATGATTACTATACATATCTATCTTAAGAAAAATATCTAAGCATTTTTAAATTGTAGAAATGATGTATTTTATTGAAAGTGAATAGAACAAAACATTATATAGATCCTCATTTTTATTTTTCTTTAATTATACGATTCTATAACCTTCCTCTCATCCCAATCACCTATTTCATTTGTTTAGAATTTTTTTTTTTAAAGAAAGATGATACAAGTAATATAACACAAAGATAAATCAACTACTTTTTTGAAATTCTTACACCATAGAGGAGTTGTAAAATTTAATAATATATGACAATATTAAACATGAAAGGCTTTTTTGAAGAAAAGAGGAGGAGGGGTGTTGAATCTTAACAAACTCCCTATTACAAGCACAACAGTATAGCCCTTGTGTGTCTGTGTGAAAGAATGAAAATGTGAGGCTTCATATTTATACCATATATTTAATAACCTATTATTATCAAGCTCGTTGTTTATTTCTTTATTTGTTTATTATTTTCTGGGTTTAGGCATGTAAGCCAAGTGAATATGAAAGGGGACATAACTTCATCCTACAATCACTAGTGAAAAAGTGAAAACAAAAAGAAAAAGAAAAGGCATAAACATAAGGCAAAACTTACCTCTCTTGTTTGCAAATATGCAAATAAGGCATATGAGAAGGGTCTCACTATTGATCAAGCTAATGAGGCAGGACTCGCCTTCTTTATCATTTCAACAATGAGATGAGCCTCGAATGTTTTGTCTTCATATTTGTAAATGAGAAAGATGGGTTACATTGCTGACTTAGCATATGAGACAGGACTTGCTTCATTAGCCTAGTTTGTTGTGAAGCTCATTGCTTCTTAAAAGACAAGAAATTTCCTACCTTTGTGAAATTTAAAATTTAAGTGAGGTGAGACTTGTCTTATCTATAAAAACTTTACTATGCCTTTCCTTCTCCTCCATGCATAATCCATCTTTCTTAGGTCTCTCTCCCTCACCTTTCTTGATTTCTCTCTATTTTTTTCATGGTTTTAGCTCGAGTTTGTATTTTTTTCTAAATATCTAATGTTTTGATGTTTATGTGATATTATAGGTGTTGAGAAGATTTTATTTAGCATTTTAGTGCAGCTTTTCAAATTCCTTTACTTAAGGTTTTAGGCTAAGAGAAGTAAGTCTCGCCTCATATGACCTTTCCTTTTTTTTTTTTTTTAATTTGCCACGTCAAAGGCGTGTCTCACCTCTCTTTCCCAGACCAAGATGAAATAAGAAGGGAGGAAAGGCCATGAGGCGAGTAGACTCCCTAGGCTTATGAGTCGATTTTAGGACTTCTATAGGCAAAAAAAAAAAAAAAAATCACCTTAGCTGGTGTCACGCCCCGAAGGGTACCCTAAACATGGCAGTCCGTCATACACAATATTAAAGCCTAGGAATGACCGCTTCAATCACACAAAGGCTTCTATACTATGTATAAAGCGTCTAACACATGGAGGAGACACATCGAAGTGATACATTTCATATTGACACAACTTGAGTAACAATGTAAAGGAAATACAATTCAATATTCTTCAATTAAAATTTATCAAAAGATTTCACTACATAAAACTATTACAAAGCAATTCACAAAACTAGCTAATATATTCAAGTATTCTTACTTCTGCCGGAATCTCGAAGTCATACTCGGCTCCAACCATCTCGGTCCCTAGGTAGCATTCTCCCGTTAACCTGTTTATACAAACATCTATTGGGGTATAAGCTACACTAGCTTAGTGAGAATTCCCTTAATTTCATACCATAACAAGCAAGTTATAAATCATCCATATGCTATGCATGAATAAACACATGAGCAGACAATTATGTATGGGTATCTAGAACCCATACACAGAATGGATTTATGTCCTCCGTATCTAGGGTTAGGGATGGTATTAAAAGTCTACATGACCTGCTGCCAGTCCCCAAGCTCCCCAGCTCATAACAATCGACTCGGCTCGGCTCATACATGAGATGCATCCTCGGTGCGCTTTAGTTCCCTATGAATAAACTCTGATACCGGGTCTCATTCTCCAAACATGACCTCAGACCATACCAATTTTCTTGCATAGGAGTAGCACGCTATCAAATGCAACTTGAATGATGCGATACATGACTAATTTATTTTTGCTTAGGTCAAATTATTCATACATTCTTTAGAGTGACCAACCAATATCATACACATAAACAAAAACAATATGAATAGTACAGTTATCCAATCGAATCATGGTTTCGATATGCTTTAGTATTCTTTGGCATACACATCAAAGTCTCATCATCTATCCTATTCCCATTCATATTGGTTTTTATCTTGTTCCTATAATTCTAATGCAACTAGCTATAAGTACAAATAAGGTAACAAAATAAGAGGAAAACTCACATGTCCATTAAACTCCGGTCTTTTAATCGTAATAGTCGGTTGGCAACGAATCCTCGAAAGCAAAGTCACCTAAGGAAAGAAATACCCAAATGAGTATTTCAACTCAAAACTAATCCATTCTATCTCATACAAGCTATCAAATTCGTAATTCTCGTTCTACGTGGAAATTCCAACTTAAAACGGCCATAACTTAGTCATTTTAACTCGGAATTTAGCAAATTATATGATTTCTATCTACTTCGAAAGATCTATCTAATTATAATATCATATTTAAGTTTTGAAAAATTTTAAGCTTCAAAAAGATCTGATCAGTTCAGATCAGTAGCGAAAACCAAATTGGAAAAATTGATTTTGTGAAAGTTCATGAAGTTTCTACTATCCAAAGAAAGCATATATGCAATATGAAAAAGTTACTATCATAAATGATATGTCATGAGATATATATGTACATGTTCTTGATGATATTGAATAAAAGAAATTTTTAGAAAAAAAATTTCTTTGTAAGACTTTATGAAAAATCATCTTAGAAAGGCTAGTCTTGTAGTCTTGACAATTCCCACTTGTTTTTAGAAAATTTCCTTGAAGAAAATTTATTTATTTTTGTTAAAATTAAGTCCTCATTATGTATATTCCTTAAGGCCTTTGTTTTTCAATAAAAATTCTCATTTTACACTTTGTAAACATGTTTTTAAATATGGTTCATCCCAAAATCCGAATTTCGTAAAAATTATTCTTATGGTGATTCCTTTAAGTAAACTCATATGATACTTAGAAACTTAAGGCTTAACCATACCTAGCCACTAAGGACTTCATTTCTTTAATAAAATTTCTATTTTGAGTTTGGTAAGTAAGTGTTTTCAAGCCATTACTCAATTATTACGAATTTCTTAAAATGACAAGCAACTGAAATTTTTCTACTTTATTTCTACTCCTTGTTCTACATATTTTTCTTATTAAATCCCATCTCAACTTATAAAAATCATTATCTGATGATATCTATGACCTATACTCTTCATTTTTTTATATAAAACACAAGTTTTGAGTTGATAAAAGGGTTTTTAAGGCATGGTCTTGAAACCATCCAAATTTCACAAGGTTAGGATAAAACTCAAATTTTATATTTTGTAATCTCTTCCTATTTTGAGAATCTCTATTAGTAGATCTACCATTTACTTATCAAAAACATCTCCTATTGATACATATTCTATAAGCCTTTCATTTTTTAAACAAACCTTCATTTTGGTGTTGAAAAATAGGTTTCCAAAATTGATCTTGGTTGAGATCTGAATTTATAAAATTTGGTTTTGGATATATCTTTTGATAAAATCCATCTAAACTTATGAAAATTCATCCCTTACATATCCTATCTTAAGACCCTTCTATATCTTGAATAAAAACTTCATTTTTGAGTTGGAAAATGTTTTTAAGTTATGGCTTTGTCTAGATCCGAAAATAGAATTTTGTTTTGAAAAATAATCTTTGAAAATCACCTTTAGACCATATAAAATGAAGTCTTGATGATATATACTCATTAAGCCTTCATTATTTCAAATAAAACTTTCATTTTGACACTTGGAAAGTGGTTTTTAAATATGTGTGAAAGGTGTACTATAGGTATGGGTTTGTAAGAGTACTTTCTTTATAAATAAAAAAAAATAAGAAAAAAAATAGAAAATGCATTCTAAATTTTTGTAGCAGATTTTTCATAATTAAAATAATATAATTTTTTTTTATTTTAGTGAATTATTAAATAAGTTACCGATATGATCAAAATACGCGAATATGAGTTATAATTGATATTTTTATAACTTGAAAAATTCTAAAAAGTTATTTAATGAAAATAAAAATATTTTTCAAATTTTTTTCAATTATTAAATTAATTTATTTTGTTTTTAATATCGGGTCTTAAACAGAAATTGATCCCATAAAAACCCGAAACGAACTAAATTTACAAAAACAAAATTTTCTATGATATATAAAATATTTATCTAAAAATATTATGGTTCATGAGAATAATAAAATTGTGTAATGATATAGTGAATAGTGCAAAGACTAGTTAATTACTAGTAGTAAAGAAATACGAATATAATCGCAAAAATAAGATATTTCTACTTATCGAAAAATTATAAAATTGATATTTTTTAAATCCTTATGAAAAAAATACGAGTCTAACGGTATTAATGGTATATTTTTTATATCTCGAACCCTGGGACATGCTTTTCAAAGTTTATCCGAACAGGTTCGAAATAGGTTAAAAATTTACGAATCTAATATTTTTAAGCGACCTTATATTAGTACGAGTTACTCTACACACTTAAACTACACCTTGGCCTCTAGGACTACGAACGCAAGATTACCAGACTTAAACTACTATATTCCACTTAAGGTTCCCAGGTGACTTTCCGATTTAGATCTTTACCAATTTGGAAACTAGGGGTTTATGTTTATACATCACATTTAGTTTGAGAAATTTATTTTTTTGTAAGTATTTAATATCTCTTAACTTTTTTCAGAATTCTTGAATTGAGTTTTATTTCCGAAGGTTTATTGTTATTTACTTTTTAATAATTTGTTTTTGGGTTCTATATTACCCGATTTTACAAGTTAGAGTTAAGTATAGAGTTTGTCATACGTAGTGGTTTTGGATTTAAAGACTGTTGAGTTCTTATTTTATTTTTAAGGATTCTTATTTTCTCAAGATTAAGAAATTCTAGATTTGTTCATGATTTAGAACTAGTCGAAGTTCAGTTTCAATTTAGAGTCATTTTTAGAGTTTATCTTCGATGCTTATTTTGGAATTATTTTCTAAAATTTTCCGAGGCTTACAGCTGGCCAATACTATAGTGGTGAATAAATTCATAAATGCATTAGCTTGCAAAATCTAGAGCCCAAAAGACATCTAACTATATATATATATACTTTGATGATCTTGAAAAGAAAAAAATAAATATGATGGACAAAATTGCCCAAACCTAGTAACTACAAGAATTACTTAAATGGTTAGTGCTAAACAACATTTTCTAATATTGTAAACTGGGTGCTTCAATGTTATAACTATCCACTACAGATCTGTTTTTATGACTTTTGTAATTCATGTCGGCAAAATGTAATAACCCTTATAATTTATTATGAAATTCAATATAATCAAAGTTTGCTCACCAAAACAAAACAAAAAGAAAAAAAAAAAAGAAAGAGAAAGAAACTATAAGCACTCTTCGAGTCAATTTGAATGAAAGGCCCTATTTTTATGGAAAAAAACAAAGTTTCAAAGCATTTTGGGTATTCAACAAAATTTAGTTTTTGTAACTACCAAATAGTACTCTATCAAACATTAAATTGAGTGTTGTTGTATATTTTAAACAATTGTGATAACTAGTTCTTTTCTTAAATTGATGTCTATAATGGCAGATAGCTATTGTAAAAATTGGTGATAAAAGTTGATGTGAGTAAGAGTGAAAATCAACAACTCATTTATCATAAGCAAATTCCATGTAATATGCAGCTTTTGACTTTAGAGTTCTAAATACTCATCAACGATTTCTACCAAGTTTTCTAAACTGCAATCCATTTATCAACCACTAGCTCCTCTTTCTCCACTCCATCTACTTTTTTAAAAACTTTATTGCCTTCATATTCAATTTCTTTTACTACCTCTTCTTGAATCACTTTTTATCAAGTAATTATTCACACCCATTATCATTAAATTTTCATTCAATGGCACTTATGGTCCCCATATCTTTAGTTACTTTGTTGGTTACCTAATTCTACATTGAACTTTTAACTACCCCAAAATTTAAGTAGAGATATTTAGTAATCATGGGTATAAAACTCAATAACCTTTCCTTAACAAAGCAATATGTATACTCGGCAGATTAATCTTCACCTTTCAACATGTCCACCAAGGCTTCTTTGAGTGCAAGTAGTAAGCATTCATAAATGCAATGTTGCACATGACTCAATTCTCAGAAGCTTTGTTGATAAAAATGTTATGTGAGCTTATAGTCATTAGCCAGATGACCTCATCATAACGATGTAACGCCTTAACCTATTGGCATTACAACCCGTCATGTGTCCTCTCTTGAATAGAACACGCTAAGACTCTAAATCCACAAATTTTCAATAATCACCTGTGAACACACATATGATATCACAATGGATACAAAACCTGTATAACCTAGAAACATATACTTCATAAAACACCCGATTCATACATACACCAAGTTGGCATAACTGCAGGCCAACACATCAACATAAAACTAAACACACTACTTACATAAAAATCCTCCAAATACAACTTAAACCTTCATACAACATTAAATCCAGATACTTTACATGACATAGAAACATGAACATAAACTCTAAGTCTTCAACAAGTCTAAGCACATCTTCTATTTCAATTCTCATAATCAGCAAGTCTAATCTTCAGCTGGGTAGTCAGGTCCACTAACGCCATCCCCATGATCAAAGAACAGATCATATCTAGAAACATCAAAAAACTACATATTCATCACTTGTACCTGAAATTTTAAAAGAGTGAGCTATGAAGCCCGGTACGATAACTCCAATCCATAATAAACAAATGCATATGCACAATCAACAGGTAGATATTAAATGCAACTTATCTAATGTAGACAGTCAATTTATTATCTTTTTATAGCTAGCAAATCAACATAGTCCAGGACTATGTACATTAGTCCCGAACTTGGAGTTACTCAGACCCTATTAAAAATCAACCAACTCTGTGAAAATAAGGTAATTATATACATATATGGATGAGTAGGTACTCCCTAAACATCTCGAATCCGGAACACCTAAATCTACTAGAATCATATTAAAGGACGAGTCCACTAAGAATAACCTTACTAAGTTCATCAGGGTGCCACACCAGTATCACTGTCTGCTAGGTCTTTACTAATCATAGCCAATCACAACCCAACAGACAATTATTAAGCCGAATAGAATTATGTTCATTATGTGTCTATTCCTACAGCCAATAAGAAAAACTAATCTTACAAGCAAATACAACAAACATAGATTAGTCGTACCTTTTCAATTTTAGGAATTCTAATTCCAATTCACCAAATCCAATATTGACAATAACCACACTAACATGAATCTCTACAAACCCCTCGAACAACACCAACAATAACCCCACAATCTCTAATTATCCTATCAATAGCATATATACATAAACAGATATATAAAACACAATAAATGGAACAAACCCTAACATACCATAATCTCCTAAAACACTAACATGATAAGGAAACTCCGAAATTCGCACCGTCTTCTCCGATCAAAACCCACAACAAATCCACAACAACGATAATTCACCAAAACCCTTATATATCATGAAAACAATAACATATAAGGATCATCTAACCATACATTGTTTAAATCCATCAACGAAAAGACGAAACTTACTGATTTAGATCACCAAAACTCGACTCGCATCCACAAATTCGGATTCTAACCAAAGCTAGGGTTTTTCTCCCACAAATCCTGCAAGTATCAACAAAACCCTAAGAGAAAGCATGCTTAGATCCATAGAAAACACGTTGTAGATGGTTAGAATACTTACCAGAATCAATCATAAGCCTCACAAGACTCCAAGCACAAAGATCAGATGCCAAACACTCTGAGCAAAGAAGAACGATCGAGAAAACAAAATCTGTCAACCGCTCGTGTATATATAGAATTTCAACCTACGCTGACAAAATTGATATATATGTCGGCGGCGTACGTTTTGAAATTTGCCAGCATACACTTAATGCCGGTAAAAACATGAATATATGCTGGCAGTGATCATCAAAGAAGAAAACTCCAGTATTCTTCTCCAACACACATACGCCGACCAAAACGAAACCTACGTCAACGGCGTTCGACTCCGGTGTTAAAGAAAATGCTATCTTTGTGTGTTACAAACGATTTAGCTCATAAGGACAAGAATATCGATAACTTCTAAGCCAAACTTTCAACAAAACAAATTATCAAGGGCGTCATTAATACATACAAGGGTTACATGTCCTTGAATCTTACTATAAATATAAGATTCAACGCTTGTTCCTTCACCTCTCCTTAACTCTCTGACTTTATCACTTATAAAAATTACTTGATGATATGATGATGTGTCAAATTACTTGATAATATCATTACATGTGTCAACATTATGCTGCCCTACCTTGTATGTTATTTTCCACGACTATTTCCATCAAAGTTTGATTTCTCTCTTCTATAGTGGACAACGGTGCAATTTTCCCTTATATGCTAACTAATTTCATCTCATTTAGATCAAACATTGATAGCATTGCTATAGATACTCTTCCTTATTGTTCTGGCCACTTCTATGCTAACAACAATGAAAGTTCACTTAGAAATTTTATCAAACACTTGGTGTGCTTTATTACTCTTAACAATCTTAATGCAAATTCAATTACAATTCCTATTATAATGAACCCCTATGTAATAACATCTCAACAAAACACACTTCACAAGATCCATTATAGTTGCAAATTAATACTTTTTAACAAGACTGTTGATGGAAAAATTTTTATTAGGCCTCACGGCCTAAAACCATCCCACTTCACTTATCTATAATGTGTAGAATTGCCCAAGTACCCCGGGGCGGGGAGGGGGGGGGGTGTTGTTGGCGCAAATAAAGATCCACCATAAATCATCACTCTATAGTTCTCTACAGTCCTTTATCATTACTTGAGCATATTGAGTGGCAAAGAGAGATTTACCATAATCATGACTTTATAGCTCTCGCTATAATGTCTTCTTATCGTTATTTGACGTCATAAGGCAAAGCAAATTGTGCCAACTGGCAGACTAAGAATAGGCTCCTAGACTGTGATTCAATAAGCTCCTCTATACTAACAAGCAAAACAAGATAAGATGTGCCAAGGATCTAAGCAAAGACGTCCCTTGGTGAAAACCATGCATAAATGCCCTCACAATCAAAATGATACATGCATACAAAACCTATTGATGAAGGAGACTTGCACATAAAAAAACTACCTTGTGAGACCACTCTATATATCCAATGGGATTAAGACTCCTATATAAAACCGTTTAAGATCATGAGGGGACAACTTAAATATCCCTTTCTATAATTTATGATATTGTTTCTCATTCCTTTTACCATGAAATAGTCTTCTATTAACTTGAGCATTGAGGTGCTTAAGTCAAGACGACAACGACCCCTAATACCCCTTAACCCCCTAAACGTGCAGGGAAGTACTCTGTTAGCCCATGTGTGCTCATTTCACAAGCCTTAAGTATACAAAGGAACCAATTATCAAAGACCATCACCTACATTAAAGAATGATGCAACAAGCAAAACAATCATAACCAATCCCACTAGAATTCTAGAATCTCAATGCATAGAGTTTGGAGTACTTACCACATATTATAGTTTAGATAGCGCATCTCACCAAAAGAATTAACTTTATTTTTACAATGTCGCTTAAACTAGAGCATTGCCACAATCATATTTTGAGTAACTTGCATTTTTGGGTTTTAGGGGTTTTAATAATAATTTATATATTAATTGTGCAAGAAAATACATAAAAAATTTGATCAATTTGAGATATGTGTCACCGGTTAAAGGAACCGAACCAAGAGAGATTAAATTTAGGGATTGATACGACTTATGATTTATGAGAGGTAATAATGTGTATTTGCTACAATCTCATGAGAGATGGATAGAAGATGTTTCAGTTATAACATTAGATTAATAAAAATTGAAAAATTGAGAAATTAAATCTTCAGTTGTATATTAAAAAATATTCTTATTTACAAATGACAATCAAAGCCCTAATTAAAGTTCTTTAGCATTACAAGGACAAACAAAATTATTTAAAAATTAGAAACATGGACTTAAATCATGCTGAGAACATGTTAACATTTGGATAATAAGATTATATTATTTGGATTTTAGCATGAGATGTATGGTGGTTAGTGTCTTTTTAGCTACCAATTGAATGATAGATTCTATTAGCCAAGTGGTGGGGCTCAATTCTAGTCTATTGGTTGGATAGTTTGACCATATTTTGTAATAGGTGCCTTGTACAAAAGAGAAAATGGAGGTTTATCCATGACTTAATTTGGCTTTCTTTATAGCATTTAGGCCAATATTTAAGATTTTGCAATTTGAAGCTTTTAATGATTTGTAGTAATAAGAGTTAAGATAGAAGATATGATGTCTGGGCAATAGTTTTCAATTATATATTTATTTAATCAAATTTGGTAGTGCTAGTTAGCTACCACAAAAATTGATGATAAAAAATTCATTTGTAAAATGTAATCTCCACTTTTAAAACTAATAGTCTTATACCTTAATGATGTTAACACTGGTCTTTCCTCTCTATCATAATGGAAAAATAAAATTCTACTCTTAAGAAGAATAAATAATTATTAAGGTCTTTCATTAATCATTTCAGTTGCAACTTATAACTACATGCGATTATTACTTGCTAGGTAAATGTTGAATTAGTTATGAACTTAATCAAAATGTAATTAGCTACTATACTTGAATTAATTAATTCAATACTTATTTGATCTTTTCATGCTCCTTATTGTTACCGCTGTCAAATCCATTAACTCCATCTTTTCTAGCTGAACTTTTTTACCAATTCCTATAGGAAATGTATCCTCTAGCACTTAAAAAATATCGCCAATTGTGAAATTTGCCATAATATCCATACATGAGGGAAAAACTTAAATAGAAAAAAGGAAAAGCAAAAGTAATACAACCCTACGTTAAATCAAGTAAAGGTCTAAGCATTGTGAAAACCTACCTTCTACATTGTGTTTGCAAGGACAATAGCTTGCGTACCATAATGAGGGAGAGTACCTACGAGGTTCTTCCAGCGGTGCAAGGACAATAGCTTGCGTCCCATAATGATGGTCGTTCAGTGTGGCACGGTGGTGTACTTCGAATCGTGTGGTGGAGGTTGGTAGTTGCAATGGTTAATGTCCAAGAGGTATCTAGTGGTTGATATTCTAACAAGGCTAAATTACTAACTTTCGGTCTAATCAATCCTCGAAATTTTAAGATACATGATATATATTATTTTGAAACTACAAACCACGAGAAGTTGACTGGAACTAATTGTGATATCAAAGTTGAATGTAAAGAGACAATTGTTGGAGAGAAGCTTTGTGTTCGTCCATGCAACTTTTTAGAGAGAAAAAAGTTGTGTGATTTGTTCTTCCTCAAATTTTTATGAAAAAAAAAAAATTCTATATATGCTTATTCCATGAAGAAATACATTTAAATGTCATCTCGGTTTCCAAGTCTAGTAACCAAATTGCATCAGATGCAAAAACTTAGATTTTTAATAATCTTGATTCTTCTCATTTTTTAAATGTTTGTAGTAAATATCTTACCAATTTGTTAGCTTCCTCAATATACATCATTTGATGCAAATTGTTTTGATAGATATAGTTACAGAGAAATTGTATGGTCTTATCATTAATCTTGATGGGACTAATTTCGTCACTATCTAATGGCTTGCACTATATTTAACTGTGATCGAACTACTAAAATGGTCAATATTCCAATTATTATATTTATTTTAATAGCTCCTATAGTTATCACTTCTTTCTTCTTCCTTTCCTTTTTTATTATCTTTCTCTCCTCTCTTTTATAGTTTTGTCCATTTTCATTTTCTCTTACTCTCTCTCTCTCTCTCTCTCTCTCTCTCTCTCTCTCTCGCATTGTAGCAGAACCAGCTTGCAAATGAATAGTGAAGACACTAATAAGTGCACTTTAATGCCTAAATCCCCTCTCAGTGATTGAAAATCTTCATTGTTTGGCAACCCTTGTTTATTGAATTTAATGGAGGATTCCTCATAAAATGATTAGTTAAAGAATTATCTTCCTCTTCCATTTGATTTCCCCCTTGTTTATGGATTTAACCACAAATTTCACAAGTGATGATGTTTTTAAGTACTAAAAGACACGTGTTGCATAGGAATCAATCAAAAAGTACAGCTAGGAAGATGGAGCTAATAAACTTGATGAAGATAGCAATATGTATAAAAAGTTCTTAGGTATTAAATTGATTAATTAAAAAAGATGGTAATTAATTACACATTTTTGGATAAGTTTACATACTATATTCCAATATTAACGTTTGTAATTGTAGATGGGTGGATCTAGTTGCAATAATCATGTGTGTATAGTGTTTAGCTCACTCTACACATCGCTTCAAAGGAGTAACTTAATAATGACATGTAAGGATAACTTAAGAGGAGATGCAGGGAGGAAGAGTAAGTAATTTTAGATAGCTCGAATGCAAGCATGACAGGTGGATGAATTATGTAGCACAAACTCTACAATTTTTAGAGTAACACAATACATTCTTTGTTTTGAAACCTCGTCTAATCTCCGGGATTATAATCCAACAAGCATGACGACTTTTTTTTTTTTTTTGAATAACTAAAAATCTTCCTCCAACGAGAAGGACCCTTAAGGCATATATAGAGCTCGACTGTTGACAACATCCGTTGGATCGCGTGGAGTGTCAATGGTTAAGATGTGTCATTCTTGTAATAAATTCTTTCATGGGTTAATTTTGGGTTTAAGCTTATGGAAAGTCTCTTTTAAGTACATGAGCTTCTCTAAGAAACGTTGAATAACAATTCTTACTCCAAAGTCTATCATGATAAATCTTCCATAAGTCATCCCAAAACATTTATTAGACCCTTTAGCCTCTGTTACTTCACTCGATAGACAAATCCAAGAATTTTAATATAATCAAATTAGCTCTTTACAGTAATCTCATCTAATATCACCCGTCAACAAAATTTACCAATAATTTCACATGTTACTTTAACATTGGACCATTGTAAAATTATATTTTAAGACACATGAAACTACCCAAAATGTTTCCCACAAAATAAAGCACAATAAGTTATTTTATATTAAAAATTTATTATAAAATTATTTGAATGTGTTACTAAATATGTATATCGTATTGTTATTTGAAAATACACATACTGCGGGAAATCTATGTATTAAATTCATTGATGACTCTTACGGTGTGTCTGATTATTTTATAATATATTTTAAATACTACATGTGATGTCTAAATTATTCAGTTTTTGGGGACACGCAGAAATATATATCTATACTTTAAAAAGGAAAAGTTTTTTTTTTTGACCAATTGAAAAGGAAAAGTTAAAGGATATTATTAAGGCATTTATTAAGAGCTATATAAAAATCATTTTATATTTTTTTATAAGGTAAATATCGCATTTGATATCAAAATTTTAGTTACTTTTATATTTAAATACTTAAAATTTAAAATTATTAATCCATTACTTTCAAATTTTTTAAAATTATTTATAGTATTAAACTAATGCGGTGAATTGTCAATCTTAAATATAGATATTGTTACTTACCAAATTTCATAGGTTTTACTCACAACAAACCTTCACATGCTTATTTACTCTTCTACGAATTGCGCTAAATGAAGGAGAATGTGATTTTTTTTCTGTTTTGGTTACCATTCGTCATCTAATATTTGCTAATGGGTGCTATGCAAAAAAAAAAAAATATATATATATATATATAGTTTGGATTTAATTTAAATATTCCAAAATTTAGTATCTTTAAATCTAATTACCAATCTAATGATTTTCGTTGGGTAGTGGTCCTCAACTTTAAATTTGAATCAAAAAGTGAAAATAGCACAAGTTAAAAAAAATAATAACAAAAAAAAAAAAAGGCATCTGGGACTGCGCGATGCGTGTGTTGAGGTTGTGGCAACCTTGTGGCGTGGGTTAGGAAATTCGTTCGCTGTCAAAGGGCAAAAACCGTATAGGTCGCACTTGGATTTTCCCGATTTCCCGCTCGGAAGCCTCCAAAACCACGCGCTTTCGCTCTTCGAATTACCTGTCCCTGCCACGTGTACTTAGCTTTTACGGCCAAACGCTTCAGATTCACGGATTTCGATTCCCCTCCCAAAATACAACCCATTTGGTAAGGGATGGGTCTAGACATCATCACGGGGCGGTTCCGAACCGGGAACCGCCTCGAACCGTCACCGACGGTTCCTAACCCGGGAACCGCCCCGTCGGTGACGGTTCCGAACCGTTCCGGCGGGTCCTAGCGGTTCGCGTGATGAAAACGGCGGTTCCAACGGGTCCGGAACCGCCACATATTAAAAAAAAAAAAAAAAAAAAGAAAATGAAGACATTAAGGTTGTTTCTGGGCGTGGGGATTGCTGTTGGGAGGGTAGGGGGTAAGGTTTTGGTTTTTTTTCATTTTTCACGAGAAAAAAAAAAAAAAAAAAAAACGGTTCATGGAACCGGAACCGGAACCGCCAGAACCGGCGGTTCCTTGGAACCGTGAACCGCCCCGGCTCTGGCGGTTCCGGTTCCGGTTCCACGAAATGTGGAACCGTGAACCGGCGGTTCCGGTTCGGTTCCGGTTCGGGTCCGAACCGTGCCGACCTCTAGATGGGTCCAACAAGAATCCGAAACGTGCTAACTTTACCTATACATATATACATATATATATTTTTACGGTGTTATGATTTAAAAATTTTATTGTTTTTATATTTTTATTTTTTAAATTTATCATCGGAAGGTACTTTACCAGTGTCATGGGTGTTCATGAGACAGGCTCTTAACTTCGTCATCACTATTTTTTATTTGAAAATAAAAGCTCAATCCTATTTTATTATTTTTCATTTTAATAAGTTTATACAAGAACTAAAACACATTTTTATCATTTTGTATGGGAAAAATGGTTATATGAAGAAATAAAAAGTATTTTTTCATTTTTAATAATTAGGGTTTCCTTAATATATTTGAAGATGCATAAAAAGCACATAGTTATAATTTTTCTTTTTTATTCATTTATATATTTATTTTAAATTCACGAGGTCTTGCTGAGGTTTAATTCTGATCTTGGTCCACATCCCAAACATTCAACGAGTTCAAAAGAAAAGCATGTCAGTTAGTTTCATTTTCAATTAACGGTGTTCAAATTAGTTATGGTCCCCAACACAACAGTAATAACAGTAAAACTGCTCCAACAGTAACACCTACCTAATCTTCTATATAATCACCTCATTCCTTCCCACATTTCCTCACCTCACTCATTCACTCACCATACTCCACTTTCCCTCTTAAAAATTTTCTATCTTCAAGTCTTTCTCTCTTCCTCTTCAAAAGGAGAAAGGTATCTAGTTTAGCAAAACCTCTGTTAAATTCCCTAAAAGTGTGCTTTCACTTCACATTTTGGACCCGAGAAATTCTCTAAGCTAGTTTATATTTTTGTGCAGAAAAAAAATGGCTGTTGTTGGTTTGCTGTTTGTTGGGTTACTTGCAATGGTGTCAGCAGTTCAAGGTAATGGTGGTGGAGGGTGGACGAATGCTCATGCCACGTTTTATGGAGGAAGTGATGCCTCTGGGACAATGGGTATGCTTCATTGCATATTTTACTTAAATTCCAAAAACTAAAATATCCATCATAAACCGAAATTGGCTTTTTCAAGGGGGTACATGGAAAACAATAATGAAGTTGGCTGGATAAATAAGAGTGTGATATTAGTTTAAACCGTATTTATCATGGATGCGTGTTCCTCTAGTTAAAATTTTCAATTGACTATTGAACTACAACAACGAAAAATGAAAATTTTGTTATAGCAACAAGAAGTTTTACGCTTTCTATGTAAACTGCTCTCACTAAATTAAATTTGTTTGTGTAAATGTGAAGGTGGTGCTTGTGGATATGGGAACTTGTACAGCCAAGGGTACGGCACAAACACAGCTGCACTAAGTACTGCCTTGTTCAACAATGGACTCAGCTGTGGCTCATGCTATGAAATCAGATGTGCGAATGACGGGAAGTGGTGCCTTCCTGGGACCATTACGGTCACGGCTACCAATTTTTGTCCTCCAAACAATGCCTTACCCAACAATGCTGGTGGGTGGTGCAACCCTCCTCTCCAACACTTCGATCTCTCTCAACCTGTTTTCCAGCACATTGCTCAATACAGAGCTGGAATTGTCCCTGTTGCCTATAGAAGGTAAATAAAACCTGAATATAGTACCTTTCTTTTAATTTATCTCTTTTTTTAAAAAAAAACTTTTGTTTCTTTTTGTTAATTTATCTATGGACTGGGTAGTTATTTTTAAGCTTGGTTGCATATATATTCTATTTAACTTTTATGCAAATTGAATATAAGAGATTAATTATATACATTTTCGGCTACATAAAGTCACACAAAGAAATTTCTGATATTTGATGTTTCTTCCATACACTCAAAAAGAAAAATATGCCAGACGCCAAAATTAAAAGTTTTTTTTTATCTTTTAATTAGTGGGACCACGTAGCATGTACTCGGACTGTTTTAGTATGCTAAACTATTATGATTAATTTAATGGTTAGAAGGTAATCGGGATATTTCTGATAAAATCGTGGAAGTCAACAAAAATTTACTGCCACTCATTTTCCACATTTAAATATACGGGGTATTTATGGTAACACATAATTTAAATATATGTAAGATAAAATTGTAATTCTAATCAAATCCCAATTACGTGTCTCGTGTAGGGTGCCTTGCAGCAGGAGGGGAGGCATCAGGTTCACAATCAACGGACACTCCTACTTCAACCTGGTCCTAATCACCAACGTTGGCGGTGCCGGCGATGTCCACTCAGTGTCAGTCAAAGGGTCCAGGACTGGATGGCAAGCCATGTCCAGGAACTGGGGTCAGAATTGGCAAAGCAACAGCTACCTAAACGGCCAGTCCCTCTCATTCAAGGTCACCACCAGCGATGGCCAAACTGTTGTGTCCTACAACGTTGCCCCTGCTGGCTGGTCCTTCGGACAGACCTACACTGGTGGACAGTTTCGCTAGGGGAGGGGACCCTACGGGTACCCTAATTAATTAATGTCCAGCACCAATTTGCCTGGACATATGGCATCAATTAAATATATAATTAATTTGCCTGCTATTACTTGGGCAGATGTCATATATATAATACTATATATGACAATAGATTAGTCAAAGGAAAAGGTGTGGAGTCAAAATGGGATTGGGCTTCTTTTAAAACTGCCCTTTCTCGTTTTGATGTAATATGTAGGGTTTATTAGGGGAATTCCTAGATCTATTAGTGGGGACTTCTACTTTTGCTTTTGGTCAAGTTTTGTGTGTTAAGTGCCCTTCCTAGGTTAAAATTCGGAAGGCCGGTCGACCGATGGCCGTGGTGGAATACTATTACCACCCGCCATTTGGGTCAGCTTTCATTTTTATTTTTCCATTGGATATTTTTATTTTTAGCCAGTTGGTTCATAGTCATCAGCTTTGGCTGAATATTAATGTTAGCAAGTTGCTGTTATGTACTTTGTGAGACAACTATGTATATTTCAAATTTCAATTATTAATGAGAGTGTCGATTTTATATAATCTTGGGCTATTTTTAATTGCTTTAATTTAATGCGAAATAACTGTCCTGAAAAGAAAATAACTGGTGATGAAGACAGGATTTGGCTAGACGTGCCTGGAATCTTTTCCTTTTCACTAGCCTGTTTGGATGGATGGTTGGTTTGATTTTGCTTTGGTTTCGATTTCAAACTGATCTAATATTAAACCGATACATTTATAATATTAGTGAAATAGCTAATAGTTTTATTTTGAAACTGATTAATTCGATAGTGATAAGTTATTGATATAGATCCAATATAGATTAACATCCAACTATCCAAATAGACGATTTATGGTCAGGGTTTTTTCTAAAATAAAAATACCGATGAGTCATTATTCTCAAGTCGGTGAACTTGGTAGCTCCAGGTTTTTCGCTTTAGAGGAAAGAAGAGTGAGTTTTCCTTTTTTTTTTTTTTTTTTTTTTTTTTTGGCCACTCGAAAGAAGTTAAAAGCTCTAGCCTCCACATCAAGCTTAGGGTTGGATAAAAAGCAAATGGAATAACTTTCCAAACAAGCTACACCAAAGGCTTAAGTAAAAGAAAGTAAAGTTAGGAAAAGAAATATAAACAGAAGAGGGAAGCATGTGAAGAAGCCACAATTAGGCGGCGCTAGCAAATTTGAGGTTCCTACTCATGTGATAGCACATGATTTCGTGTCTGTGGATGGTTGTGACTTATGACCATCTTTGAAAAAGAGGATCTCGGGCGGGCCCTGTTGCACGCCATAACTTACTTTCTGTGATATTTCAAGCTGGGATGAATGCATCCCCAAATATAATTATTAATGAATTCAATTTCTACAAGCAAACTTGTTAATTCGCTTTAAAAAGCATTAAAATTTTAATATGATTAGTTAAAGTCCTAGTTATGCTTCATTGACAATATAATCTAATAGCTTTAGTTATGTTTTTTCAAACGAAAAGTATCAGATTCACGTCTTTATGATGCAAAAAAAAAAAAAAAAACTCCCTCATTATTGTTATGGGAAAAAAAAAGTCCTAGCTATGCACAGAGTTTGAAGAAGATAATAGATATATCAATATCATAATTAAGGGAAGAATAATGTTAGTTTGTAAATGGTTACAAATATGGTTTAAGTACTATTAATCAACTATATAAATATTTACTACATTGTTGGTTCTATTTTCTTACTAATGGTATATTCAATGTATACATGAAATATGAAACACCATTTTAAATCAATTATAACTCTATAGTTCACATTATAAAATTGTAATATGTCACAAATTAAAAATTGCATTATTTGATTCTAAGTCATGAAAATGTTACTAGCTATCATGCAAAGGCCACAGCTGCTCCATAATTAACCATTTCGTTCTTTCTTTCCTCTTTTACTGGAAGGGCAAAACTTTTAGTAGGGGTAAAACTGTACTTTTCAAAACTACTATACTAATCCCGTTGAGTCCACTTTTAAGTTTAACTAAACCCGTTCAACTTCCAAAGAATTCCACTTTTGATGCTCCAGTCTCTTTCCAAATAAACACAGCATCACATAACCAAAACCAAAAACTTCTTAATACATTTAAATGAAAGACGACAAAAACTCTAAAATGTCTTTTGATATTATCATCAAATAGCAATGTTATCCTCCAAAATTCATTTATTATTCCTTAAAATTCTTTCTACTTATAATCTGCTAGTAGATTTTGTTTTAGTGATATCTCTCATACATCCAAATTTTGCCTTTCAATCAACAAATGAGTTTAGATCAACTGGTATTAACCAATGTTGTCAGAACCGGACCAGGGTTTGACCTGGACAGGCTAGGGGTTCAAGGGCCAAGGAGTCGGACTGGGTTCAACCGGGGGTTGAACCGGAGTCACGAAAAAATAAAAATATAAGGGATAATTTAATTATAAAAGACCAATATGTGTATAATTACTCAATTAAATCTATATTTAGATCAAATTCATCAATTAATTATTAAATAAATATGATTTAATTATTATATTTTATAAATTTATAATAAAGTATGAATAAATATTTAAATTTCTAATTTTTTTATTTTTTATTTTTTATTTTTGGATCTAGTTCAACTGGTCCGGATCGACCGGTTCAACTGGTTCGATCGCCAGGGTCGACCGGGTCAATCCGGGTCTCGTCGGTTCTTTGCAAAAACGAGTTTTAGGCGAGCCTGGCCCGATCTTAGTACCGGTTCCGATCGAACCGGGTTGAACCGGCCGATCTGGGCCGGTTCTGACAACCATGGTATTAACTCGTGGTATCCCTAGGTTTTATACTCTACAACTTCTAGTTTATATAGATAAATTAATGACCCTGCTCAATCATTGATAACAGATAATTTAGATATTTATGTATTGATGAGAAGAAAAATGATATATGCTATGAAGGATTTTTACTTTCCATGTGATTTGAAAGGGTATAACAAAGTGACATAATTGATTTTGGGATATTGTCACAAATGATGCCTAAAGTTTAGTAAAATATACAATTAGGTACATGAACTGATCAATTTAGTATCTAAATTTTAAAATTGATTACTTTGAAGTTGATCAATTTAGTACAAAAAAAAACTTTGAAATTGATCAATTTATCACCTAAAAGAACTTGATGAATGTATTATTGGTGTGCACGAAAAGTTATTTTAGGTACTAAATTGGTTCAGATACCACATTGATTAATCTTAAAGTTTGGGTACCTAATTATATATTTTGTCAAAGTTCATGTGCTATTCGTGACTTAACCCTTGAATTTTTTGAAGAAATTGAGTCGTTTTAGTAATCAAAATAAAAATTTGGTGATGATGTAGAATTTTTTTAGAAGTATAGTGGGGTGTGATGATTTTACAATTGGTCAAGTTTGGATTGAAGATTAGTTTATAGTTTGTCATCTTGGTATGCACCTGTCCATTCTTGTTGGATAGAGTTGCCATTACTAGCTTGACACAATATAACTTTTAGTAATGTATCTCATCCTTGTAAAATCCTCGCCTACATCAATGATTTACAGGATTCTTGTGATACAAAAGAGTTTAAAATAAAATAAAAAGGCACGAGTTCAGAAAACAAATGCCTTCAAGGATGTGTACAAAAAGGATATTGTCGTTAGTATATATTCTCCATGCAAGCTTAGTTACGGCTGTAAGTTGGAGTTGTTTAAATGCTAAAAGCCAAATCCCCCTTAATATTTAGAAAGAGTAATTTTATCTCTATTTTGTCGACAAATCTTTTCTCATTATTCAACAACTGAATCAACATCAGGTTACCATTGAGATCACCTTCTTACACTATATTGTTAGAAACCGAAAATATTTTATAACATAAATTAGAATGGTGGTAACTCTTTTATAAGGACTACTTCTCACTTTTGAGAGAAGATATCTCTTTCAATTTTTTAGCTTATGTATGATCTTGTTCTTAACATAACCTTCATGACTTATTCTTTTTTTCTTTTTGAAGATGAATTTTTACTAAAATAATGCTTGGCTTATGCAAAATAAGCTCTCTACTTGATGTCGTATAATAATCTTTGATAAAATTTTTTGAAGTAATAGATTATATTACAGAAACCTTAAGAAAAAAGGATCACAACATATGCAAAAAGGGGTATGATAGGGTAAGACACATATGCTTAATTTTAATACAAATAAAACACATATCTCTATTACATTTGTAACACTTCAAGATAATAAAAAAAATTCAATGGATATTAGACACGATATGTACGTACACTCATTAATACTAATGATGTTTTTACACACATGATAGTAAAATGGGTTTGTAGAATAATTACTACTCATATATTGTATATAATGTATATACGACAAACTAATTGGTATCTACACACTATTTGTATATACTACTTGGCATGTAACATCCACTGAATTTTTTTCCTTAGTTAAATACATCATCAACTAAAATAAGGAAAAAAAAAGGGTGATAATAGATTACTCTATTTAACACCTTTGAATGGTGAGAGTAGCTCATTAGTTGCTCAAAACAGTAATGATATAAGAGGATGACGTTACACCACCTTACTTGATGAGTCTATATTTTACTTAAACTAGGTTTAATTAGTATAGCATTTAGAAAATCCCATTCAATTAGGTTAAAGGCTTTATTCATGTTCAATTTTTGAGAACAATGGATTTTATTACTTTTTCACTCGAATCTCTTAAGTCAGAACGCTTCATGTGCAATTATATTGTTATCAAACACTATGTCACACAAAGACACTCAGGATTTTTAACACAAAATTTTGGAGGACAAGCTTCAAAATAATAGCCTAGATTATAGAAATAATTTTGAAAAGGATGATATAAAGATTGATTGGTCACAAGTATTCGACTTCCTGAGGAGACGAGATTTTTAGGATAGCATAATGTTATTAAGATTTAGGGATGAAAGAATGGTACTTGACCTCAAGAAAGTTTAAGGGTCTATTTGGATTATCTAATTTTCATCCATATTTGATTTGTATTCGATCTGCATATGTATCTTATGTATTTGATCTATATCTGGTATGTTTGATATGTTTATGAGAAAAAATTTCTTTATATATATATTTTTTCTTAACAAACAACCTGTTTGAAAACTAAAAAAAAAAAAAAAAAAGATGTTAAAACAATAAGAATAAAATGAACCAAACAAACCCTAAATAGTTCCCACCATAGTATTGTCCACCATATGCAAATGGCATTGATGAAACATTCACAAGAAGGCATCTAATCCTAGAGTATTAAGAGATTCAAGCAACATGGCTCATTTTATTTATCCTTCAGAAATTGGCATGCAAAAAGATTTGTGTCCTTATTACTAAAGAAAAAGGGGATCAAATCCAACACATTCCCTAATCTCCTCTTCTATGCAATTCCTTCTCTATCTATAATTCTTAATAGTCTGTTTCTTTGTCTTCTCATCAAAATGATTTGATGGAAAAGTTTAGTGCTCTTGTCTCCTTACTTGAACCATCTCACCCTAGATCTGTGTTACCATTATAGTTCTTCCTTCTTTCACAATAAGCCAAGTTTACCCATTAACTTGTTTTCTTAAGTTTTATCCCTATTAATACCCTTAATTTCAAACGTTGAAAGCTCCATTTGAAATTAATAAAGCTCTATTTTATTATTTAGGGAAGTAGGTATGCTTCATTGTCTAAGCTTAATCTAACACTTGTTCAATTTCAAAGTAAAAGGATATGAATGTCTATTGGTTATGGTCTCCCTTTATGCATTTGTAGTGATGTCACCACAAGCATTCTTTGTTGTCAATAAGCTTTCATATTTGAAACTCTTCCCCATTTTTTCAATCCTATAAAAAATATTTCTAAAACCAAAGCACCATGGTCAAAATATAATATTCTCATTTCTATCTATGACTTCTCTAATACTTTCCCTTTTCCTTAAACCATATAAATGAAGCCCTTAGTGATCTAGATAAGGGCTGTAACGAGTCGAGTTAGGACATACAATATTGAGTTCCAACTTGAACTCACCTCGAAATGTCAAAGCTTATGTTTGGCTTAAGCTCAACTAATCTTAAAATTCTAATCTTGAGCTCGGCTCAATGTGGTAATATGAAAACTTGAGTTCAACTCTATTAAACTTATTTAAACTCGATTTATTAAAAGAAATTTTTTAGTTCTAATTAAAATAATATCAACATTGATAATCAATTAAGATTTATGTTCAATTTAAGCTCGATTAGGCTTGCAAATTAGTTAAGCTAAACAGCTTGGCTTGGTAAAGTCCTCATGTAACTTAAACTAAACCAGCTTAAGCACAAACTCTACTCAATTATTTTTGAAATCAAATTATAGTAAATATTCAGTAAAGCCTAAGTATATTATGAGCCAGCTCAATTTATTTACACTCCTAATCAAGATCATTAAGATTGGTAGTCATGATCATCGTACATAATTATTCCATAAGGCTAGTACATCGTAGCCGTTACAATCATTTTGAAAGGAATTGATGATGTTGTTGAAGTTACTAATGCAAAGTCAAGGTAGATTGGCTTGCAAAAGAGTTGGCTAGAAGCTTGGCTCATTTAAAAATTATGGGTTCAAGTGGAACTTTACATTGAGCTTGAAATTTAAGCTCAAGCTTGATTTATTTACATAAATCAGTTTTATTTCATGAGCCTAAATTGAAGCTCAAGTTTAACAAGTTTAGATAAATAAGTATTGTTTTGAGCTTGAGTTTTAGTCAAACTAAAATGACCTAATCCTTATGATGCTTGTGGTTATTTAGCCACACACATCGTCTCTAAGCAACATGTGCAAGGTTTCTGTTAATTAGCTGAGTTGTTAATCAAGTTTTAGTAGTGAAATCATGATTAAGCTTTTTACTAAGATCATAATCTATCGATTGACAATTTACCAATGATTTAGAAACTAATATACCAACATGTAGAAAAGTACTTTAAGCAAGAATAAAACGAAAATTTAAAGTCTAAAATAATTTAAGATAACAGCTACAAAAGGGGAATTAAGCTCAACTTGATTACAAAGTTTGGCACTTGGTCCAAAAGTAGTAAAATAGATTAAGGTTTACAATCATCCATTTAAAATAAGAAACATAAAGATTCAAATAGTTTTCTCAAATTTCATGTGGTCCTCTACTCGTCTATATCACTCTCTAAACACCGCGGTCCCGAAACCCATGGAGTCATAATGAAGGTCTATGAAGTGATCATTCTTGATACTTGAAATAATGCAAAGTGAGCGATGATGCCCAATACACAATAATCGAACACATATATGCGTGTTATGCATGCATAGGTTAATGCAATAAATACAAATTTAGTTTGACTAAGTTTTAAGTTAGAAAACAGGTATTCCCAGCATTCAAAAAATACAGACACGCACAAGAGTACTCAAGACTCCTGCTAAACAAAAGGGGTAGGTCTCCCTTAGCAAATTGAGCACCAAAGAGAGGTGTTTGGTAAGTCCTAAGAACTTACTAGAAAAAGAAAAGAAGAAGTAGTATCGTACGGATCATTCCAACACAAACAGCCATCAACGAACATAGTCCATTGTAATGTTTTATGCAAGAGCCCATACTCTCACATAACTTCTTTGCAACTTCGTACTAGCTCTTAATTGACCATTTGGTTTTGAAATATCCCCTGTCGACTACCCGTTTGTCCTTACCACACACTCCGTGGGGTTTAGACGCCTACGACTACCGCATCTCCCCAAAGTTGTGATAAGGCTTGTAACTTAACTCGGTGATGCCACTCTTAGAGTAAGCTTCCAACTAGCAACCAACTCAATTAAGCCGAGTTTAAATTCTGAGTCAGATTATTAATGCTACATAATAAGAAACATGTAATTACTGCGTACCTATCAATTGGTTTGAGCTTTTAAATTCTTTTCTAAATTCAATATCCAATAACTGTTTAGAATTGAAATCAGTTCATGATTAATTATCTTTAATCCTCTTATGTTGTTTGTTATATCTAGGTCTCTTAACTTGACCATTTTATTTAGAAATCATGTTTGGAGGGTTATTTAAGTCTAAGGAGGGATTTGGATTAAGTTTCATTCGATTTGGATAAAGATTGACGAAAGGAAAAAGGGGCTGGGAAAGAACATGATAAATATACATGCAGATGTAGCCCCTGTGTTCCTTTACACAACTACATGCGTTAGTCGTGTTCATGTCGTATTCTTCCTATGTTTAGGGGTCAGAAAAGTACATAAGGTGAAACTTGACGTCATGTATCCCTTATGCTGTTCTAGGATTAAAATATGTTTATATTAGAGAGAAGCATAGGTAGAACACGGGTGTATGTATCTCCTCATGTTCCTTTGGGTTTCGAGGCGTTTTTAAAATAGACAGAAGGATGTGCAAGTACATGACCTCATGTACATACCATGCTATTCTGGGAAACTTGATCTTTCGAGTTTTCAAAGACAAAGAGAATGACGGGCAGGTATATGACCTTGTGTACATGCCATGGGAAACTTGGTTCTTTAATTATTTTGAGAATAGAGAGAAGCATAAGTAGGTACACGACCTCGTTTACATATCGTGCTTTTCTAGATAACTTTCAAGTTTTCGATGATTAAAGAAGAACACGAGTAGGTACACGACATTGTGTACTTGTTGTGTTCTTTTAGGTTTGTGAATTGTGATGCTTCGTCCTTATACTTGTTATTTTATCAAAAACATGTTTTGGAACGATTTTTGATGTCCTTAAAGGTATTAGATGGTTATGTTTATAAGTCTCATCTATTTTCATCTCTTGTTTGTTAAAATATGATTAAACAAAGTCGAAAGCCTAAAACACCTAGTTTTGACAGCAACCACCAAAATTATCATGTTTTCTCTTAAATTTCCAAAACATTTTATATATAAACCTTTATTTAACTTCTTCTAACATCAATAAGATCAATTCCCCCATTCATTCTATGATCTTAACCATAGTTTTAAATATATAGCAACATTTATTTCATTAGACGTTAAATCTTATCCTAACAATTGCCAACAATATGACCTAGTTTACATAAATCCATGAAATATATTGGCAAAAGAGGAACCATCAAGTAGATGTAATGTCGTCTTAACACAATTTTTTATTGTGTGCATGGAGAGCAACCTTTACATCGTCTATATTAATGGGGATTATCTACTAATACTTAATGTGATAGGATTAAAGCATATGTTATATGGATCATATGGTCTACAATTAGTAAATAAAAAGCAATCCAAGAGAACGTATATAGTTCAATATATAATTTTTTAATTAATGAAACTTAATATTATCAAGGATTGTAAAAAAATAATAATAATAATACAGAAATGAAGAATATTATTTAAGCAATAAATGTATCTTGATAAAATAAAATCACTTTCATGAGACTTGAAGCCATAAAATCAACTTCTACCTGCTAAGTATGGCAAAATCATGTTGAGATTTGATCTTTAACTATACATGCAATCCATACTTATCTTTTTTATTAATCATAAAAATAATTATTTTTTTAAGCTTGGGGAATTTAGATAACCTCAACCACTTGTTGGGTTTTACGGATCCGAAATTGAGTTTTGTAGATGAATAATCTTTTTTTTTTTTTTGAAACAAACTCCTTAAACGCTAATGGGATCCATTAAATCGACATGGACAAAACATTATACCTTTTGTGAGTGTTAATACGTCAAATCTGAAGGTGCTGCAATCATAAGAGCTCTCTCTATGGGATCCACACGAGTGAAGACTCCAAATGGATTTACATGTGTGGTAGCACTTTGGAACAACTCCAAAACCTACATGTAAATTCCTCAAAAAAAGGGTCTTGAGTTTTGTTTTTGAGAGTGTAGACTTTCTCTACGATTCTAATGTGATGACAAGCATCGTACCCCTTAGACGAGAGCCAACATGTTCTATTTATACTTATGACAATATCCCACAAATTAGGATATTGACATCAAGTTTCTAGATTTAAATGATACATGGATTTTAAAACATGTTATTTAAAAAGTAAAATTTATTTTATTATTATTATTATTATTATTATTATTATTATTATTCAAGCCAAAGGTTCACTTTTTGGTATCTTTAGTGTAAACATAATTTTTATCTATGATTTGATGAAAATGACCTCAGCAGTTTAAATTTATAACTTTTTTTTTTAAATAAAAACTACTCCTTCCTTAATCTTTTTTTAAAATCATAACTACTCTCCTTGTCTTTTTTACTTTTAAAAATTTGCATTTTTATGTAAAATAAGAATAATAATGACATTTAAATATATTATAGGATTAAATTCAAAATATAGAAAGAATCTTTTACAGTCGAAAATTAATATTTATAATAAAATATTTAGGATCTTTTACTGGTACTATTAAATTTGCACATGCAACGCGGGTGCACTATCCACTAGTTATTCTTAATTCAATTAAGATTAATAAATAATTAGATAATTCTTACTTGGCTTATTCAAATTAGACTCATGATCTATTTGATTCATACTTATTATTGGCAGTAGGTCCAAAAAACTCTTTTTGGCCTACAAGACATAAGTGGCTTATAGTATGACAATATGTCTACTTAAATTAAGTGAAGATTAAAGATCTAACTTCACCTATTAAATAATTAATTATTTACTCTCTTTGTCACACAATATCTAGTGATTAAACATGAGGTATGTATCATGTCACTCATGTGTTGTTTAATCATAAATTTTCTTGATTCTAGAGTTTAACTGAATAAACCAAATGTTATTGATAACTCCTTATCAATTTATATAGGTATGGCCATGTATTTTTCTCAGTCTCACTCTTCAAGAAAGCTCAAAAAATATCTCTCTCAAATTAATAAGAGGGACAAATTCCTTCACGAGCACTCATATCCCTCAACATAATTCATTCCCTATCCAATCACAACCTTATGGTCATCCGGTTAAAGATGACAAAGATCTAAGTCAAAACATGGAAATCATTATATAGGGATCCATAATGTCATTAGGTCAAATGACTAAAATAATAACATTGGAAGAGAAGTATTCATAACAAAGATCCATATGATACTCTCATGGTGGGTCGATCCAATGCAATGTACTCTTATATGTATTTATGTGTTGACTTGATATCTTATATCCATTATCTGTAAAACATGATCATCGATCAGCCTACATATTAGTCTTAATTCATTATTGTTCCATAGAATGAGCGATTAGTGTTAACTTAGAATAGCATTCTTATTACCTTATAGTTTTACTATTGAAATCTCACATTTTAATGATATAAGAAAGAATGAACTATTCAATGATACATTTTATTATGTTAGAAGACTATCAACAACAACATGATGAATAAAATGGTTAATCTAATAAAGAAAAAGCACAAATGATAGTAAATATCTTGATGGCCTTGGGCACATTACTAGCACCCCTTCCCTTGAAACATCATTAGGTCCATACATTGAATTAGTAGACCATACAGTAAATAATTATGTCTCGTCTAACATGCAATAATAACTTCAAAATAAAAGTGCAATTCCAAGTTTTATAGGGTTGAATTGCGCATACCTCCCCTGAAAACTTTGAAAATTGGATAGACCCCTAATTTTTCTAAAAGTCAACAACTATAACTCCTAAAAATAAGTAAATCGTGTGGATTTCCTTTGAAAACTTAAAAATTGTATGAACCCCCATTTTTTTAAAAAGTCAACGCTTACACTGTTAAAAACTAATATGATGATAATATGAAAATTTTATTTATTTGGTGCTAACATCTCATTAAATATAATATGTATAATTGATAAATGTTTTAAAAATTATTTAAAAACATAAATATTAAAGAATATTAAAAAAAAAAATTTTGTTGCTCTTCGAACTTGGTATCTAAAGTGCAATTCTAATAAAAAATAGTGTCGCAATGTGTATTTTAACATGACAAAAAAAAAAAAACTTTTTAATATATTTGTTTCATGCTAAAATATAACTCTAGAAGAAGAAAAATTACTATTAACTTTTTTTTTTTCATTTTCTAAAAATGTTAATTATGTAGAAATTATAATAAAAAAATTTTAAACATTTTTTAATCGAACATATTATATGTGTAATAATATGTTAGTATCAAATAAGCAAAATTTACATTTTATTGACTATGCCATTTTTTTTTTTTTTTAAGATGTAAGTGTTGGCTTATGAGAAAATTAGAGATCCATGTAATTCTTAAAGTTTTTAGCAGAGGTTCGTGTAATTTACTTGTTTTTAAGGAGTATAAATATTGACTTTTGAAAAACCTAGGAGTTTATGCAATTTTTAAAGTTTTTAGAGGAGGTTTGCCCAATTTACCCTAATTTATTTTATTTTCTTAGAAAGCATTTTTAAAAATTGTAATTGTGTATGGTTGCCTTTAAACAAGAAATAGACTTCAACATTTTTTTTTTCAAATGTTTGATTGCAATGTTATTCTATCCTAATGAATATATATTTACATTACTTACCTTTTTAACCTACCACATATTATTATTTATATTTATTACATCAATAAATTAATTTTCATTCCATTTCAAATATGATATGACAAAAACATAATAGGGCAATGGAGTCAACAATTTCATGAACATTTTCAAAAATAGGAGTGGATGAATTCGATAATGATTTAATTTATTTTAGTTGTAAATAAACTTGACACAAAAATTCTATATAGTAACTAAATTTTAAAGTGGTAAATTTAATACCTAATCAATTTTTTTTTTTTGTTATTTTTACTATCACCTTAACCAAAATTGACTCTTTTTGCAAACGTACAAAAGACAACATATCATTAAATTTTTTATAATTTCTCCTAACACCATTTAACATTGAAAGATCTCTTTTTCCACATTAAGAAATAGAGCAAAAAATATTAATGGAGTAGTAAAAATAGTCACAAAAAATTTAATTATACATTAAATTGGATACTTCAAAATTTAGCTACTAAATTAAATTTTTAAGTAAAGTTTAGATAACAAATTTGACATTTTCACATTATTTTCTTCCACACCATTTAACCATTCTAATCTCATTTTTTCCTAGATCGATTCACTTTCAAAGGAAATCGTTCTAAAAATACATAAAAGTGCTAATTTTATTTTATTTTATTTTTTCTAATACACCATAATTCCTTATCTTCAGAATTTAGCAGTTACATTTCCAAATGTTTAAAAAATAATTTTCAAACTCTCTTTTACTACTTTGCCTCTTAAAGGATAATATATTATCAGCATCTTTTTGTTAGTTTTAAAGGATAAATTGGTCTCGTGAGATTAAAAAAAAAAAAAAATATTTTCCCACAAGGTTTTAGAATCTAAACGATCCATTGTAAATTTTTATTTAATTTATTTGTAAGAAAAGGATCCATTGAAGTTAAAAGGAGCCAAGAGTAAAATGATAAAACAAAAGCAACGATATTTTCAAGTTTTTTTTTTTTTTTTCTTTCCATTTCTCTATTATTTCTGTTCATTTCAAACAGAAAAGAAATTAGATGTCCCCTTCATTTTCGTCATTTCATTATATCTTGTCATGTTTTCACAGCTTTATGACAGCAAACAAGGCACATTAAATAACAAATCCAAAATTCAAAGATTCTTATTAGCAAATCTGAAATTTGATGTGGAAAAATACTTTTTTCCTTGCACGAAATCCCCAAAACTGGAGTCTGGACCCATAAAATTTATTGAAGAAAGCATCAATGTTTGGACAAAGCAACGACTTACATATGCAACTTGCTATTTGCTGAAAAATGCTGTGGCTTAATGTCAAATTTTATGTCTAATAACATGAAAGCAAATTCCAACAAGAGAAGGAAGAAATAAATTGGGTTACCTACTTTTTCTCTTTTAGCCGATGAGACCCGAAAATAAACACACTTCGTAAATTTATAATTTTTTAAAATGTTCCTTTACTTCATTTACAGACTAATAATAATTTAAAGAAAGATTTAAGTGACATGACACGTGACATGTAATATAAATATATGAATATATTTCCCTCAATCTGTCAATAAAAACTTTAAAATATTTTCTGATAAAAAATTAAAAAAAAAAACCTTAAAATTATTGATTGTATATATATTTATTGAAATTTTGTACAATATAAAATGGGACACATCGGCATATCATGTGCAGAGGGAACACATTTGTTGTTATACGTAAACAGTGAAAGGATATTGGGCCTTTGTGAAAAATAATCTTTTTCTAGAGTTTATGGCATTTGTCTTTTACCTTTCGTTGTTCGTTACTGGGTACATGAGGACAACAAGAGAGGAGAAATTTATCTTGAGGACCTCAGCTTATATCGGAGCAGGTGCAAAGCATAAACAAAGACGGCTTCACAGCTCGAAACCAAACGTTTTTGATATACAACTAGAAACTTTTTTAAGAAATCAAATTTAGGAAAAATAAGGCATAATCTCAATAACGAAAAGTATATTTCATCATAAATATCCTACAATGTTATAATGTAAAACCTACTTATAGAAATTGTATTGAGTATTTTTTTTTAAACTAATAGATATTAAAAAGAAAGAGATTTGAACCTATATATCCACCTCAACTCAAGGATATAAGTGCTTGGTTATATAATCCTACTCATAACAAGAGTATGCAAGGCTAAAACACGCTAAAATTTCCGATTTTAACACTGTTCATCAATACTCTCAAAACAGTTTAAGCTGTAAATGAACTTTCAAGAGTTTTACCTATTATTGTCTCTAAATAAAATATTTATCCTAGGTAGGGATGAGTTCATATCAAGAATGCAAACCTGGATTGGTTTAGAAGGGTTTTGTAACTCGACACAATACCTTATAAAGTTCTTGAAGTGGTCCAACCCTATAGGATTTTTATCAATGAACAGAGACCCATTGTATAGGAATTTCCTATATAAATAATTTCCCCATAACAAATTTGAAATTGCTCCATGGAATCTCTTATAGGATCAAATAGTTCGTAAAGTTATATATTCATCGATGTAAGATATGTTTCAACACTAAATCACAGTACTGGTGTTCGTGGTATAGATTATAGGATTTTACCGCCAACTTATATTGAAATTATCTTGAAATTGTATTTTTCTACTATATATGTTATTTGCATCAATCCCATACATTTATACAAGATTTGGTAATTAATTATACAAAGAGCATCATTTGAAAATTACAATATGGTAATTGGAAATTTAAATCTCAGTATATTATATGTATCGAATCAACTATTTCCTCTAATAAAGGGTTGTTTGTTTTGGCTTTTTTCCGGCAGATAACATATACTTTTCAAACTTTTTGCTAAATTATTTATAAGAAATAGATATAGATAAAAAAAAAGTTGAAGTTCTATCAAAAGATCAAATAGAACAATTTAAATTTTGGATGCAAATCGGATTATTTACACATATATTTTAAAAAAAATACAAATACAAATAAAAAACAGACAATAAACAGCAAAATAAAATAAAAGCACGTATTTATAGTTAATTTTAAAAAAAAGAAAAAGCAATTAAGCAGTTTATATTCTAATACATTTTATAACTTGTAATTATGGTTTGTCACCTCAAGTATCGGAAAATACATCAGAGGAATCATTGATGTTTTATACTGCAATTTGCCCATGAATTCTTGATTATGTCAGACATTAGACTTACTTTCAAATGTAAAATTGGTATAAAATTTTCAATTTCTTTCTTTCTCAATAGTCAATTCTTTACAGACCATTCTAAAAAAGACATAACAACAGTGAATTCTTTAGAGAATGAAGTTACGTATTGTTTGTTCTGTCCAAGACGACAGTGTCATGCTTGTTTTTATAATTAAAACAATCATAAAAAATGTTGCGGACTTGCAGATGGGTTATTGAATTACTAGATTAAATAGTACAAAATCAAAAAAATTTCGTCAAACTGTGATGATGTAAATTTGGATAATCTATAAATCATGCATTTGTGAACTAACGAAAAAAAATTCACATAATGTTAGGAAAAATCTATTGTCCTGTAATAACAAAGTAATTTTTCCTCTTGTCTATAGCTATAACAATAATAATTGAAAAAAATCAATCAAAAGGAACACCTAGATTCAATATAAAAAGCCCTAACTAGGGAAAAACAGGGGGCCGCGGCACAAATTTTTCCACATCAACAATAATAGGATTACAAGGTTTTTCTTCACTAAATATACTAATGGATCACAATTCTTCATCACGACAGTGGATTTCAATCAATAGTAGAAACAAGCTACTTCTCTCTCTAGAACTCTCTTTAAGTTTTTCAGAATAGCCAAAGTGATGCTTTAAAAGACAAGACAAGAAGTATTTATATGAAAGGACAAAGGAAGACTTGTAGGCAACATAAGCTGCCTCTATGCCAACGGCCTTTATGGCCGGCATATGTTGAAGGCCGGCACAACTCTAGTGGCTTTTGGCCGCCTATGAAATATCACTGTTCTCGGCAAGAAATTGAATGCTGGTACTACACCGGCGGTGTACCACCAAACACTACCAGCTTACATGTAAACACTGGCAGCGTTTCCAACGGCATACATGAACTTATAGAAAGCCGACATTGGGTTGTTGAAGGCAAGAAGCCTTGATCCTCATTTGGCCGGCATACAGTATTTCATGTCTCCTTTATTGCACAAATCTCCTTATTTTCCAAGTTTTCTTCTAAATATATAAATAATATATTTGAGATTTTCTCTGTTATAAGTTATAAACCCATATGAGTTGGATCCATAACCTAACAAACATTATTAGGAGAGGAGAAAGCCTTTAATGGGAAGAAATTCTTCGAATAGGCTTTATGAAGAAATATACAAATGGACTTGACCATTTATAACCAAAACCTTAAAGTATTAGGTTAATAGGTCTTTCCTCTTATAAACCCTTCACATAAATTCTATATTTCCTGTGTGGGATTTTTTTCAACCTCACACTTACACCCTAACAAATCTCCCCTTCAAGTGTGAGTCTCCATAATGGGTTAGGTCATACTCCCCTTCAATAAGAACTTATCAAATTGACTAAACTAACCAACCTAGTCACCATACATGTGGGGTTTCATTAACAAGTTACACTACAAAGCTCTTATTTCCATATGGAGGGCTAGCCATGGGAGTTTCCCAACCAAACAATTGGATCTAATACTAATTATTAGGAGAGGATGAAGCCTTTAATTGGGAGAAATTCTTCAAATAGGCTTTGTGAAAGAATACACAAATGGACTTGACACCATCTATAACCAAAAACCTTAAGGTGTTAAGTTAATGGGTCTTCTCTTTTATAAACCCTTCACATCATATTTCCCATGTGAGATTTTTTTCAACCTTACACCTACACCTTAACACATAATAACAAAATAATGCATAATCAAAAAGTGACCAACGTCAAGGTTGTAACTTTAAGTAAAATTGATGAACAACACATAAAAAACACATACACCCAAAATTCTAATCAGCTAACTTCACTCAAAAAAGGATAGAGATGGAGATGAAGAGAGAAACAAATAGAGAGAGGGTGAGCCGCTCGAGTAACGGTGGTAGCTATTGATGTTGGCGTAGTGGTGTTTGACTATTGGTCCAAAGTAGAGAGAGAGAGAGAGAGAGAGAGAGAGAGAGAGATGATGGAAGACAGGAAGAGTGACTTGAGTGAGTGGTGAGAGTGGTATTGTGATAGTGATTACTGATTAGTGAAGACCATGTGCGGTGTATGTGAGTTGCGATTTAGATTTAAGGTTTAACATATATATATATATATTATATATCTGCGTGCGTGTGTGTCTATTTTTCTTAACGGGTTAAGTTCCCAATGAGTTTTATGCCTAACTCGAAATCTAAGGGTTTCATTAATGATAAAAAAAAAACCTGTCCCATACCTTATAGGGTATATATCGGGTTGAGCAGGTCGAGCATACTATAAGAACACACCTAGTTGCATCCCCTAGTTCATATGAGTGGGTAAGTTTTAAGATCTTTTCCTTACCATGCCCTAAAAGGTATAATTTCTCAAATTCTGTACCTTAAACCTATAAGGTACAAACTACTCTTTTAAACATATAAATGTTTCTTATCTTTATAAGTTTTAAGTTTTTATTATATTAAAAATGATATGTGTGTGTGTGTGTGTGCATGTATGTTCACGTGATATTACAAGTTCTTCAATGTGCAAACCTCATGAAACTTATAGAAAAATACTTGTAGAACTCATGGCAAAACTATGATGCTAAAAACGTAAATTTTTTTCCTTCTTTGTTATTTTAAATTTCTATTATTTTAGGAAAACCTTGTAGAAGCTATGGACTAGGAAAAGAAGCAGGGAAATAAAGGAATCATAAAGTATAGAAAAGAGGTAGCCTTAGTAAAATAAGGTTTGTACTTACTATTTATTAAATATTAATGAGGAAGAATAAGAGAAAAGAAAAGGAGAAGAAGGAGAAAGAAAATGAAAATGTAAAAGATGACCTTAGGTTTAACTATTTAAGCTTTTTAACATATGGGCTTAGACTCTTTGTTTTTTTTTTAATTTTAAATTTTTTTCCTTTTCTTAATTTATAATAACATTTATTGGTCGAAAATATAGTAGTCGAAACCTATACCTTTATAAATTGAAATATAAGTCCTAGGATGAGTGAAAAAATATGAAAACTTGGTACCCTCTCCTTATCTTTGGGCGTAACTTTCAGAAAATTTGTATCTAAAACTTTATGAATCCCATTACATACTAAAAATTTACCTAATCAAGCAAGGTATGATTAGGTGTCTATTATGACATAACTAACCACTAAACCATATCCTTAAGTGTTAAAAAGTTTATTAGAAACTTATTTCTTCTACTCAATATCTTTGATAAGTATTTGTTGTTTATCCTGATGATGTCTTTACTAATAAGAATTTAACACTTAAGTATATGACATAAAATTCATTTATTTCTAGTTCGATTATCCAAATAGCATTTAGTTGTAAGAAATAGATATGGCAAGAGAAACCAAACAACATAGCACAAGGAATACTGGATAGTGTAATTTACTTGTACTGCGTTTGATATGCATGGTACTAGATAAGAATTCTCATATTGTCCATTGCTCGGTATACACAGGTATATAATAAGAATGTTGCAACAGATTTGGGTTGTCCAGTTAATAGAAGATTTGTCCCATCCTTCGCGTGGTACTATTTTTCTTCAAATTAGTCAAGTACTCTTAAGGTCTATTATCAAGTACCAAAATTCATAACAACAACCAAAAAAGGTATTAGAATTTTTGTTCTATCCAGTCTCACAAATTTTTATAAACTAGATATCTCCTTAGATGTTTTATTGTGATTTCTATGGACACTGTTTGAAAAAATATTAGGAGCAACAAATATTTACTCCTTTATTTATTTTAAGGATTATTCTAGCTTTCGTCAATTCATTATTAATATATAAATGATATCCCAAAATAGTCATAGTAACCAAAATCCTCAATAGTGTCATCATTTGAAATGTAACCATAAAAGGGTTAAGTAGTGACTAGGGGTGTTCACGGTTCAATTAATTGATCCATAACCCTATTTTTTGAACATAACTGTAATGATTGGTTTTTTAATATCCTGATCTTTAACCGGTCTATTATAAACAATTAACTTCCTTGACGATTAACTATTTTTTTGGTTAATTTTTTCAATTTTCAATTTTCAATCATATAACGTAATGGTTTCAACAAATCAAATTGATAGTTTCAACAAACTTCATTTGTTAACATTTATCATAAAGTTTTTTTTCGAATTATTATATGTATTACAAGAGCTTAAAAAAAGGAAAACCAGATTAAAGAAAAGGGAAAAAATAAGCTTTTGGATGTATCATCATCAATAAAATAAAATAAAATCAATTACCACATTAACTCCCATCAAACATAGGACAAAATATAGTACTTTAATTAAAATCTAAGGAATATTAACATATGTAAATTATATGTATATGTAAATCATATGTACATATATATATATATTTAAAAAACATAATTATATGTATATGTAAAATATATATATATATTTATTTATAAATATTGAAATGGTTAACCATAAGTAGCAAAAATAAAAACCATAATCCCAAACTGAAACTAATGGACTAATTAACCATATTTTTTGAATTGGTTTTCGGTTTTGGTTCGATTTCATGATTTCATTGTTTTTTTTTTGCACACCCTTATAGTGACTTTTAGTACAAAACTATTGCATACAATTACATTCGCATACGATATAGACATGGCATATAATATCTATATAAAATAGCTAGTATGAAGTAATGAAGCAAAGTATATTAATATTTAATATGTCTAACCTGCAAATTTAGCTTTAGGTAACTTCATGATGATTACATGTAAGTAGGGCTACAAACAAGCCAAACCAAGTTGAGTTTCAAAGGCTCAAGCTTGGCTTGTTTAAAATTTAGGGATCTCGAGCTCGAGTCAATCTTTTTTATCAAACCTAAAATTGAGGCTCGATCTCAACTTGTTTAGTTAAGCTCGCCTAAGTTTAAGCTCGAGCTTAGCTCATTTATGAAACGAGCTTAAGCCGAGTCGAGCTTTTATCAAGCCTTATATTTAAGTTCGAGTTCAACTCATTCAGATAGTTTATTTTCTATTTTTTAAACCTAAAATAATATATATATATATATATATATATATAAGTGTTACTATAATATATACATAATAATTAAATAGATATTAGTTTTTATTGTTTTTATTATGTACTTATAGATAATATATCATGTATAAAAAAAATCCACAAATCTATTAACAAGCTTATTGACGAGCCTATTAACAAGGCTAGTAACGAGCTTGGTCACGAGTTTAAATGAGCTTGTTCACGAGCCAGCTCGTGAGCCTAAATCAAAGCTCGAGCTCGATTCATTTAGATAAGCGAGCTTTACTTTGGGCTTGGCTCATTTATTAATCGAGCTCGAGCTAAACCAAGCCTGAAGTTAGCAAAGCTCAAGTAGTTCACGAATAGCTCGCCGCTTGCAGCTCTACATGTAATCAGACTATAGAGTGATAATTTTATAGTATGGTGTCATATGCTCCTTAATATTAGTTTTGAAAGTGTGGACCTAGAAAGTTCCATCTAATTAGTTTAAAAGGATGGACCGACATAGCTCCATGGAACCTTTACATTAAGTTAAGTGTGGATCCTTAGTGCTCCCTTAAATCAATGATAAAAGTATGCATCTATAGTGCTCCTTGGAACCAATTATAAAAGTGTGTATTTTTATATCATGAAGTAGGATTTTGAAAGCATGAAGTATAGTGCTAAAGTTGTTTTTAAAGTGTAAAGTGATCCCTATAGTCATATTTTGAAAATGTGAAGAGATCCTACATGTAGTTTTTAGAAGTAAGAGTGGATTACTAAAGCCATATTTTAAAAGTATAGAGCAATTAATTAGGGTCAATTCTTTATAAGTGTAGACCTTAATAATTTATGTGGTATCACATATAAGTCTATCAAAGTTTTATTTATTTGGTTCCCACAATTAGTATCAATTTTCAATAATTCTAGAAATTCACATGTATAGCTCTATGTATGTCACTCTTGTATCATATACAAACAACAAATAAGAAGTGTTTGGAATAGATAATAGAAAAATACGGCTGAATGAAACAAAGATACAAAAATGACTTAGATGCACAAATAGATTGGCTTTCCTTAGAGAATTTATACTTCCATCACAAAGTTTACTATAAGAGTTTTAAAATGAAATTCTCTTATAATACAACTAAGTCTTGATACTTAAATAGCAAAAATTCAAGTATCAAATCACGCTTAAATTTATTGCGAGATATTTGTGTATAGTTATTATTTTTAAGAGAAGAGAATACAAAAGAAAAGAATAATAATTCGTGCAAGAATATGCTTTTTCTTTGAAGATGCAGCATCTTTTTTACTTTAGAACAATATTTTAAAGATCATAATTTTTTCCAAGATTTATATTGTTTAGATTTAGATTGCATCTATTAGATTTGATTTTGACCAGTTATAAATTAATCTAAATCATTTATTACGAATGAATGAATCTAAACACATAAAGCTCTTGGAAAGTTTGATCAAAAGTTGCAACTTTTCAAATTTAAATGTTAAAATAAAACTACAGATCTAACAGGTTTGGATCATTTAGCACTAACAAGCATAAGTGGTCTAGAATTTTTGATATTGTAACATTTTGTTTAGATTATGTGCTCAATTGATATAGAGTTTTTACAAGGAATCTAAACCTGTCATACAAATTTCATAATTCTTCTTTTTTTGCTCATTTTTTTAACATGGGTACCAATATAGTTAACTATTAAGCCTTTAAACATAAAGTTAATACGTAAATTACATAATTAGCAATCTTTTTCAATAATATCCCACTAGATTGTCAATTATGTACACACACTTCCATGATTATGTTTAAAGAATAGTATCATTAGATTTAAACTATTCCTTAATATAAATTATCAAAGTTGCAATAGGGTGATAAGTAGCTAATTGCTTTGAACTTCAATGCTATATGTCACAACCGTAGAGCTTATACACATTACCATGTTTACATCCAAAAAGTGGATTCTATGGTAGCACATTTATGGCCATGTGCTTATCCCGACTTCATGAGCAAACTCCTCAAACTTTTGCTAAGAGCGACACTACTCCTATGTTCAAATAGGTAAAATACATCAAACTAATTGATTCACACGCAAAATTTATCTATTAAGAGATGTTTACTACATTTAGTCCTTTTTCAAGTTATAGTACACTCAATTAGTAAGTGATTAAAATTTTCAAGAATCTTTTCAATATAGTGTGATTGACTTAACACAATGCCCTTACTATGCTTCAACGCTTTAATACCCAATATTGTATCTACCTCATTTGAATCTTTCATCTTAAATTTTGAGGAATGGTATTTCTTATTCTCATTTATGTTAATCATATTTGTTCCAAATAATAATAAACCATCAACATATAGACAAATAGTGACACTATATTCATTTGTGAACTTTAAATAAATGCATTTGTGGACATTATTATGTACAAAAGCATTTGTCAAGATTACACTATCAAATTTCTCATATCACTGTTTTGGAGCTTGTTTGAGCCTGTACTTAACTAATTTGCAAGCTTGCTTTTCATTTTCAGGAAGCACAAAGCCTTTCGATTGTTCCATATGTACTTCTTCTCATGGTCACCATTTAAAAAATTTGTTTTGACATCCATTTGATGCACATATAATTTGCAAATAGAAGCAATGGCCAATAACACTCTTATAGATGTCATTCTAGCGATAGAAGCATATGTATCAAAATAATCAATTCCCTCCCGTTGCTTAAATCCTTTGGCTACTAATCTTGCCTTGAAAATTTGCAAAAAACCATTCGAATTATATTTCCATCTAAATACCCACTCACAACCAATTACCATAGATCACTGAGGCAAATCAACCGAAATCCATGTATTATTGGACAAAAAAGGGCCCATTTCAACATTTATTTCCTCTTTCCAAGTGGCTTCATCTCAGGAATTCATGGCTTCATGTTGTATTTTGGGATTACTTTCAAAACTAAGTATTAAAGGGATTTTACAAAATACAAAATCTCTTTTAGCTTCTACCAAGAAGCTAAGTGCTGGAGAATCAATGATTCCTGGGTCTAGACTCTTACTTCTCCTCATCCTTTTTACTTCTTCTAGGTTCTTTAGTAGATTCTATATTTGTTTGGGATAAAATCATAAAAGATACTTGAACTTTATCAAAATATGCAATTAAGTACCAAAACTTTAAACTTGATCAATTTGGTACGTAAAAAACATTGAAATTAATCAATTTAATAATTGAAAAAAACTTAATGGAGGAACGTTAGCATGCAAGAAAAGTTTTTTGAGGTACTAAATTTGTCAATTTTAAAGTTTAGATATCAAATAGATCAATTTCAAACTTTAGGTATCTAATTGTATATTTTGTCAAAGTTTATGTACCGTTTATGACATTAACCCTGCTTGTTTCAATATTATTGTTCTTAATAGAATTCATTGTATTTATACTTTGTTATATGGTGGAAGATATCTCATTAGCAACTAGATCACCACAAGGGCCAAAAAAAAAAAAAAACTAGATCACCATAGAATTTATTATCTAAAAACTTTATATCTCTAGTTTCAACTATAATATTAGATTCTAAATCCAATATTCTATATCCTTTAGAATTTTATGCATAATCAACAAATATTCCTTTCAAGGCTCTAGCACCAAGCTTTGTTCTATTTGGATCAAATATTCTATAGTAGGCTATGCACTCCTACACTTTAAAATATTCAACATTTGGTTTTTCTTCCTTTCCATTTTTCATATGGAGAGAAACTTAAATATCTAGATGGAATTCTAACGAAAATATGACATGAAATCAACAATGCTTCTCTTCATAAATTAAAAGGCAATTTAGCATTAATAATTAACAAATTAATCATATCCATTAACGTTCGATTTTTAAATTCTACTAATCCATTTTTTGTGGTGTATATAGAGTGGTACATTGATGCATAATTCTATTTTCTTCATAAAATTGGCGAAATTCATTTGAAAATTTTCACCTCCTCTATCAGCACTTGATTCATTCATTATGCATATTTTCTACTTCATCTTGAACTATCATCAATGAAAGATATAAAATATCTTTTTCCTCCTTTAGTCAAATTTTTATTTCATTCACAAATATCACTATGAATTAAATCAAGAATTTGGGTGTTTCTTTCTACATGAGGAAATGGTTTCTTAGTGATTTTGGCTTGGATACAAATTTCACATTTATTCAAATAATCTATTCCATTTACTTTTGCATATCCATTTCTACTCATATACTTCATAATTTGAAAATTGATATGTCTTAATTGAACATGCCATAAATGACAAGAATAACAAATAAATAAATAAAGTCATTCACTTTATTCATTTCAATGCTTAATTTGAACATTCCATCATAAGCATAGCCTGTCCCTACATATAGATCCCCTTTCAAGAGCATAATCTTGTCAAACTCGATTACAAATTTGAATACCTTTTTACATAGAAAACCTACAGAAGCTAGACTCTCTTCATATCTAGAAGATACAAAACATTCATTAGACTCAATTTCTTTCCAGATGTGAAATAGAGATCAACACTTCTGGTTCCTTGCACACTTGTTGAGTTACCGTTTCCCATTAAAACTTCATGATCTTCCACATTTGTGAAATCTTTGAATTGATTTCGATTGTTACATACATGCACCATTGCTCCTAAATCAAGCCACCATTCTCCGAGTTTGACTGTTATAGCCATCATTGCAACAAAATATTGATCTTCCTACCAAATTTTCAGCAGGTGTAGTAGATTATTTCTTAGCTTTCTTTAGGAATTGACATTATTTAGTATAACACCTTTTCTTGCTGTAATTATAATATTTATGAACCTTCTTCTTTTCATTTGGTTTGCTGGCCTTCCTTTTTCTTTTAGGATTCTTATTTTCTCCATCTTTCGCATAGTTCATGTTGGAACTATTTGGAAAATTCACTGCATTATGCTTTTGACTCTGTTCTTCTATGCGTATATGCCTAAGAATCTTCTCAATGGTGAAATCTTTTGCCATGTGAAGTAGTTTCTTCCCATAATCATTTGACTAGGGGGTAACTTTGATAAAATCAACCCTACTTGAAGAGATTTGGGAATAACCACACGCAATCATGTAGCTGATTGACAAATACTTCTAATTCATGAACTTGACCTGATGTAGGGATGTTGCCAATCATACTAAACTCAAAATACTCAAACATGAGGAATTTATCCATACCTTGTCTTTTAGTGTTATACTTTTCTTCTAGTGCTCTCTAAATTTCTACTAGAGACATGATAGTCATGTCAAGATCATATAAGTTATCTAACATTGTATTAAGAATATGACCTCTACATGCAAATTCAACATCCACTCTTTTATTGTTTGCTTCTTTTTATAAACTTGCATCTTCCTTCAATTCTTGTTCTTGAATAGGTTATATGTTTGGACCAAACACATATGCTATCTTCAACATAAACAATAAAAAGAGAATCTTATCTTTCCAACGATTAAAATTTGATCCATCAAATCAATCTAATTTAACAAAGTCTTGATTCATAACTCTAAGAACAACATTGATTTCACTAGCCACGATTCATAAATTCTTTAAGATTGTTAGGAATAGAAAACAGAAAAAGTATGGCTTAATGAAACAAAAGATACAAAATAACTTAGAGGTATGAATAAATTCGTTTTCCTTAGAGAATTTACACCTCTTGCATAAAGTTTGCTATAAGAGTCTTTAAAGTGGAATTCCCTTAGGATACATCTAAGTTTTGATACTTGAATAGCAAAGATTCAAGTATCAAACCACACTTAGATTTAATATGAGATATTTGTGTATAGTTGTTGTTTTTAGGAGAAGAGAATACAGAAGAAAAGAAAAATAATCCGTGCACGCATTTGCTTCTTCTTTGAAGATGAAACACCTTTTATACTTTAGAACAATATTTTAAAGATCATGACTTTTGATTGACATAAATCATCCATGTAATTCACTAAATAATTATGTACAATTTAAAGCTTATTGATATGATTTATGCAAGAATTGGTATTTAATTATGATATATATCTATTTGAAGAGATATTGGAAGATATCGAAGACATTTAAAGGGATTAGAGGAGAATTTCACCAAAATCTATCCAACAAAGTGTAGATAGACTAGCATGTAGACCATCTACGAGCACAAATAAGAGGAGTTGAAGTCATAGAAGCCACCAAGGGCTAGTTCATGTTCTTGATTATTGAGATTTCTAACTCCAGAAGCTTCTAAGCCCTATTTCACAACCGTGACTTCTAGGTTGAGAGATCATAAGCTTCTAAGGTCAACATCATACCCGTGATTGCTAGTAATTGAAGGAATTTCAAAGTTTGATAGCTACTGAGGACAATGTTATGGGTATGATTCACCATTGTCAAAAGACCAGTCTTTCCTAAGGTCTCTTTCAAGGGCGTGAACATCAGTATGATTCGAGATGTACTTTGTTGACTTTTCCTTAAACATTGTAATTAACGAATGCCATATGTGAATAGTCACTTGCATTCATTTGTAACTGTTAGGGAAGTGACTTGGGTATAAAATATAACGTACCCATTGAAACAAGAGGGGGGGATGAAGGAGATTTCCATCAATTCATGATTTCATTGTAACAATTAGTATAGGAAAAATATAGACATCTTTTCCTCCCTATAGGGGGAGTGAGTGTGTGCATGAGTATGTTTATGAGTGTATTATGATGTGTAAGTGTTGTGTTTGTGATGATTCATCCATGGAACTCGAGAGAGACTGGCAAGAGATTTTCAATGTGTTGTTGTAGACAATTCTCAGACAACTTTAATGATGGAAGAAACGGCTGTTGTCTTTCTATTTCTCATCTCACTCTTATTGTGTTTCATCTATTATTTATTTATTGTAGTGTATTATGTAAATTTCATGATTTCCTATATAGAAGTGTGTTAAATTCATGATTGCTATTAGACTTCTTAATTTTAGTTGTAGCATATATTTATAATAAGTTTATGTAGTGCACAACATGGATTTTTACCAAATTTCACTTGAATAGATTGAGAAATCATCTAAGTGAATAGATCTAAATTGTTGAAAATGATTGCTCATAGTCTTAGAGATAAGATCGTGAAATCTTCAGTAGTTTTCCATGGAATTCCTGAACTTAATGCGATCATTGATATGCTATTAGCCTAAGAAGAAACTTCAATGGGTAAAATCAACATTAGGTCTTATTGATCTAGAGAAAGACTTTAAAATAGTATGTTGAATTCTGTAGTTAAGACTAATAACGATACATCGATAGTGTGAAATTACATGTTAATCATGGGTTGCAGGCCTATGTGTTATGTTTACATCACATCTCTTTGTTATGTATTAATATGTGTATTTGCATTATGAGGTAAATAATAGTATAATTAGTAATTCAATATTATCATTAAAATTTTAGGCTAGATAATGAAAAGAATGTTAGTACTAGTGCTAAATTCATTCCCTGTAGGAGACGGCCTTATACTTAATCCTAAACTACATAACAACACATACACTTGCCTGACTTTGATCATGTTTAGGAAGAGGAACTATAGGACTATAAATTTAAAACCTAGTCACTCAACTAGAGCCTACCAAATTTTCCCAAGAGTTACATTATTTAGATATGAATTGCATCCATTAGATTTGATTTTATTAATTATAAATTAATTTAAATCAATTATCACGAATGAATGTAATCTAAACACATAAAACTCTTGGAAGGTTTGATAAAATTTTTTAAATTTTTAAATTTAAACATTAAATGCAAATCTAACATGTCCGAACCTTTTCCAACTGGTCCAAACCTTTTGGTACTGTCACATTTTGTTTAGATTATGTGCTCAATGGAGTCCGGACCTTTCATATAAATTTCATAATTCACCTTATTTTGCTCATTTTTAACATGTGTATCATTATAGATAGCTATCGAGTCTTTAAACACATAGTTTATATCATAAATTACACAATTGGTAATCTCTTTCTACAATAAGAAACTATGCTCTAAGCACCTACTTGCTCTCAAGATCTTGAATACAAGTTAAACAACACATATTCATACCAAAGAACATTATTCTTTTATGTATTAAAGTAATTTACACTTAAATGGTTGTCCTATACTTGATTTTGTTCGACCAAACCTTTTTTATGAGTCACCTTATTAGCTGAGCTTAGAGGCACTTGACCTTTCTTCTTTGTTGGCTGACCTAGTTAATCAAGTTGTTAGTGTGATTGAATTAGTTTTGCCCGCTTGATCAAATGGCTCCAAAGTTTGGCTCGTCAATATGCCTTTCTTTTTTTTTTTACTAGTTGAGATGTTTCGTTGATTGACTTTATATTCTCAATATTGATTCTTTTCATCCCTAAACAAGTTTTTCCTTCTCTAAATTTAATCAATGATCTAATCAAGCAAATTTATAAAAGAAACTAAATATGATGAGTTTTGTCCTAAATTTTGTGCTTAGTGATTGTTCTAATATTGTTTTTGTTACCAATTTGAAAAGGAGCCCTAAATCTAATTTCAACTAGATGTAAGGGAGTTAGAATCTTTTTACTACCCATAATTACCATCATACCCATATTTGCAAATCTCTTATAACTCCTAATGTGCCAAAGTATTGCAGGTTAGAAATTGATTTGTAATTTAGTAATTTATAAAGAAATCTTTTGAAAATTCAAGAAATTGATTTTTTTTAAGGTTTTCTATTATTTTTATTTTTATGGGATTTTTAGAATTGAGCAAGGGAATATTTAAAAGGAAATGGTTAAATTAAATATGATACGTCAAAGATAGCATAATTAAAACCTAAACTAGGGTTATATTTAATATAATTTGTAAGTGCAAAGTGTCAAAAATAACTTAATTTGGAGGAATGATCGACACACTGTCTACTAGAATTGACAAGACCTATGGATTTGAATGCCACAACTTCAATGAATTGATGAGTTTGCTAGAAACATATTGAAACTTCCTTTTAGAATTGTGAATATATGTAAGACTCTAGACAGCAAATCATTAAGAACCAACAAATAGAAATACATAAACACAAAGCTAGATTCAACTCATGAACACTAAATGCTCCATAACCATGAAAATTTCCACAATCTAAAACTCATCTATGTAGACCCTTATGAGTAAGTAATATAAATACCAATATCCTAGTAGAATCCAGTTACCTTCAATTCCCTTCCCCCCAATGTTTTAATAGTGATTAAAAACGGGGGGAAAAAACCCGACCCACAAATGTAAACATAACTCGAGGAAAACTTATCCTCACAAACGTCAATTCTTGCCTAGCTTGCCGTAGTTGAATTCACCTAAAATCTCTATAAATACGTGCAAATTGTAGTACTGAAGAGCACCTACTAGGCAAATACAATTTTTCACAAACTCACCAACCAAGCATAACAATAGATCTCCAAACATCCAGAAATTAACGGACGAGTATAGAACGCTAACCCCAGAAAATTATTGTATTGAAAAATCCACCATTGGATGCACGATCTGTTCAGGACTTATAAAGACAATAAGTAAATGAAGAAGGAAACCCTAGAAAATTATTGAGATGAAAAATGCAATTCCACCATTGTTTATTCTTTCATTTTATGACTGAATGTATTATTATTAGGAGAATCAAGATAATACACCAATATCGTATTAAAGAGTGCTTTATATGGAAGGGTCACACTCTGTTTGGTTAAGTAGTATTCAAAAGAAACCAAGAGAAATGGATCATAAACCAAATAAACTATATACAAAATAGATAAAGATAAAAGTTGTATCAGATGCAGAATAAATATAAAAAAAAATATACATATAAAAAGAATATCTTACTTGTTCAATCATAAAAATTATAAAATCTCATTTTATTCAAAGTTTTATTTACTTTAGATGGTAAAAGCCATATGATAAGATGTAAATGACTCATTGTCAAAGAATGATTATAAAAGTAAGCTCAGGCAAAAAATAATAAGTGAAAATTAAAATGAAAAAAAGAAAGTACAAAAACAAATAGCATAAAAATATCACTCGTATAACACGTCAAAGAAGACCTCGGCATAGGTCTAATTTTGCCTAGAAACAAACTTGAGACTCCCAAGTTCAAAATTCTGGAATGGCTTAGCTAAGGCCTGTTCTAAGCCAGATCAATAGATTCGTCGTGTCTCAAGTCCTAGTTCACGGTCCTTGACCCCAGAATTGGCCTTTTTCTCTTTTGTGCCAGAGAATCAGCCTAATTTATTAATCTATTTTACAAAACAAACATCATTGTTCAAATTAAAATAAAATATAGTCTTTAAATTCCACAAAAATTTTTGGGCCAAAATCTTTAGCCAATTTTTTAAAGGGTTAATATCACAAATGATACATGAACTGAATTTTGATAAAATATATAATTAGGTACATAAATTTTTAAATTAATCAACTTAGTATATAAACTTTGAAATTTATCAATTTGGTACCTAAAAGAAATTTTCATACATATCAACAGTACCTTTATCAAGCTCTTTTAGTTACTAAATTGATTAATTTTAGAGTTTTTCACGTACCAAATGGATCAATTTTAAAGTTCAGGTACCTAATTACATATTTTGCTAAATTTCAAGTACTATTTATAATATCAACTCTTTTTTAAAAGAATTATCAAGAATATGCACTTGTATATATACAATTACATTCAATTTAAGTTATAGCATTACCAATGTATGATGCAAAATTTAGAGACTGCAAAGAAGATCAAAAGATAAAAAATTGTTTGATAAAATTTTGGAGGTAAATTCAAATTTGAAATTAATGATCTGAGAAGTTTAAAAAAAAAAAGAATTACCATTGTACAATATGATAGCGTCTTAAATGATTAAAAAAGCCATCAATGTTGTTTTTAGTACAACAAATATACACTGGAGTAGCTTTTTTTTACTCAAATGTGTGGGATCAACATATTTTATATTGAAATAATAAAGATCTCTCCTGTATATAACTTTTTTATACATTGATTCCTTTTTCTAATTACCTAAAACTAAAGTTGTCAAACTTAGCCCAAGGTCTTCACTCGAACATGCTAGGAAGTCAAGAGTCCATGGGTAAAACTGGACTGAACTAGGCATTAAACTGTAGTTGAATCGATCTATTCCTAATAAGGGGTTAGGTTCAAGTAGATTGAATCGGATGGATCAACTCTAGTTTGACAACACTTTTCTTTTTTTTTTTTTTACCATTACAGCAAGGCGAGAGGGATTTTAAAACTGGGACTGTTGGAAGTTGGTTTATAAGTTTGGCTAAGTCTCAAATTTGTTATTTGTGCTATAGATATTTGTTAGTATTGCTGATTATTTTGGCATGATTTTCGTATTATTAGTTAGCCAAATAAATATCTTAGTGTAGTGGCGAGAATTTCTGATTTAGTTGAGATTTTTTTTTATAACAGTTTTTTTTTAAGCCTAAATAAAAGGCACATCTTTTTTTTTTTTTTGAATTGAGGTATTGCATTCTCATTAAAAAATTTGTTTGTTATCATTTTACTGTGTTTCTCTATCTTTACTTTTTTCTCTGCTGTGGTTTTAAATATCATCTCCAACATTTGTGTCCGTTCCTTCATTATTTGAAAAAAAAAAAAAAAACCAACATGTTATCAAATCCCATGGAAACAGAAACTAGTTTCTCCTCAATTGCTCTGCCAGTGTTCGACAAAGAAAACCACCAAATTTGGGCAGTTCATATGGAGGCATATTTGGATGCTTTGGATCTTTGGGAAGTAGTGGAAGAAGACTATGATATTCTTGCACTTCTAGAAAATCTTACCATGGCGCAGATCAAAACACATAAGGAGAAGAACATGAGGAAGTCGAAGGCCAAAGCATGCTTGTTTGTTGCAGTATCATAAATGATCTTCACAAGAATAATGTCCCATAAGACAGTTAAGTCTTTATGGGATTATGTCAAGAAAGAATATGCCAGAGACGAAAGGATCAGAGGAATGCAAGTTTTAAATCTGGTAAGGGATTTCGAGTTGAAAAAGATGAAGAAATATGAACCAATCAAAGACTGTTTACATAGATTTCTTGAAATTGCAAACAAGGTTAGAATACTCGGGTCTTAATTTAAAGATTGAAGGATTGTACAGAAGATCCTTGTTATAGTACCTGAGAGGTATGAAGCGACAGTTACAACCTTGAAAAATACCAAGGATCTCTCTATGATTACCTTGGTGGAATTACTTAATTCTCTACAGGCACAAGATCAAAGAAGAACAATGAGACAAGAAGGAACCAAATAAATGGCTGAAGGAGCTTATTTAGCAAAGACTTCATTTTTAAAAGGAAAAGGAAGAATCCCTCAATGCAACCATTGCAAGAAACCTGATCATGAAGAGAAAAATTGTTGGCATAAGAGAAAACCTTAATGTTTCAAGTGCAAAAGGTTTAGATACTTACAAAAAGATTGCAAAATAAAAAATAAAGAATAAGCAAATATGTAGAGATGGTTGAAGAAGAAACTCTATTTTAAATTAGTTGGTGATAAGTGCACCAAGAGGTTTTGGAGAAAAGTTTTCCAATTGAAGGTAATGAAAAAGTGCATCAACAAGATGATAAAATGTGTATCATATAATGAAGAGATACTTCATGTATTAGAAAATTGGAGACAAGTGCTCCATGATGATTTCATCTTTGCAACTTTGAATTGGTGTGGGGTTGGAAGTTGATTCATAAATTTGATTGAGTCTCAAATTTGTTATTTGTGCTGTAGATATTTGTTAGTATTGTGGATTAGTCTTACTTTTTTTCGTATTATTAGATAGCCAAATAAATATCTTAGTGTAGTGGCAACAATTTCTAACTTAGTTGAGAATTTTTTTCATAACAGTTTTTTCTTGTGAGCCTATATAAAGGGTACATCTTTTTTTTTTTTTTTTTTTTTTATGAATTGAGGTATTGCATTCTCATTAAAAATTTCTTGTGTTATCATTTTACCATGTTTCTCTATCTTTATTTTTTTCTCTGCTTTGGTTCCAAATATCATCTCCAACTTTTGTGTCTGTTCCTTCATTTAAAAGAAAAAAAAAACTAACAGAGTCCTCCCACTTGAGAGACCACGGAGATGCCACTAGACTACAGTACCCTTGGCTTGATAACAATATTTACAACATTGATTCTCTATTTGAAATCATCCTAAAATAGAGCATTGGTAAAAGTATTTATACAACAAACCATACATGATTTAGAGGTTGTATTTATTTTTTGTATTGGTTTTTAGCAATAAATTAAATGATATGAGTAGAAAGTCATTTTTCCGAATCCATAAGGAAATAATTTAAATTTCAATTGTGTCTAAGTATATGCTTTTTATTTCTTTTTCTTTTAATAATTGTTTTTTTGGATAATGTCTCAAATAATACGTAAATTTTGATGAAATATGCAATATGATACCCAAACTTTGAAAATGATCAATTTAGTACACGAATGATTAATTTGATACCTGAACTTTAAAATTGATCAACTTGATACCTTAAAAACTTTGAAATTGGAAAATTTAGTAACTAAAAGAACTCAATGAAAATACTGTTATTATGCATAAAAAGTTCTTTTAGATACTAAATTTATCAATCTTAAAGTTTAAATACTAAATTAATCAATTTCAAACTTCGAGTGCCTAATTATGTATTTTGTCAAAATTTAGATACCACTTATGACATTAACCCATAATTTTTTAAATTATATTTTTAATAGTTCTAAATAGTGTGAAATTGCACATGCTTTATAACCCGTTCACTTGACATGAATAATTATCCATTCTCTCCTCATACTAACTAAAACTACTATTGTGTGTTTAGTTCAAAGGAATAACATTCATAATGAATTGCTATTACGTAAAATATAAATATCAATTCATGTCTTGAAACCCATCAATTGTCATTCATTGATTTATTTTCTACCTTTGTCATAAATACTCTTGTGTTGAAAATATCACCTATACAATTATCCTCTCTCTCTCTAATAAATACAAAAGGTATCATATATATTTTACCTTTTACTCCAATAATTATTTATTTCATATTTTACACTAAATGAATATTATAATAACCATTACATCCCTATTATATACTTGTTGAAATGGAATTCAATTTCTCCCTTATTTCATAAAGTAAAGTAAATGAGCCATTGGTGTTTTTTGGTTTTTTGAATTGTAGTTCTTGATGGAACGGGTTATTGGTTGAGGCTGGGAACTCATTTAGAAAAGAGAAATTTGGGATTTTATATATACTCGATTCATGAACTATGGGTTAATATCATAAATGGTACTTGAACGTTGACAAAATATACGATTAAATACTTGAAGTTTAAAATCGATCAATTTGATACCTAAATTTTCAATTTGACAACATTAATTCCAAAAAGAACTATTTTTGCACTCTAATAGTATCTTCATCAAGTTCTTTTATGCACCAAATTGATCAATTTCAAAGTTTATATACTAAATCGATTATTTTCAAATTTTAGATACATAATTGCATATCTTACTAAAGTTTCAGTACCGATTGTGACACTATCACTTTCGAGATTTTAGTTAGCGAATCAGTTTTCAGTTGGCCAACTAAAAACTGACCTACCTGTGCCCACATATATCTAAAAGAAATTAGAGTTGAGCAAAACTATCGAATTCCTTCAATCCAAGGAATGAAGAAGAAAAGGTATTTGCATCCCATCTCTGTTTTCTTTTTCTTTGTTATTATGCCACATAATTAAAATTATTTAATATAACTATTTTATCAATTTAGTTATTGTGAACCAATAAAAGGTGGATATCATGTTGACAGGATTGTTTCGTAAAAATTAGAAAATATTGAAAACTTAAAGAGAAAATTACAATAAAAGGTTAAAAATTCAAATTTAAAATGAAATAGTACATAAAGAGGACTAAATGTATACAATTGAAAAATCATCTAAGATTGATGAAAAGGCCAAGTTGCTTATCACCTTTTCTTAGGATTAATTACAAAGACCCATGTGTTTTATTTTATTTATAAATACATGATTTGTGTTAATTTTTTAGACAAATAAGCGATTTGAGTTTAATTTAAAAGTATTAATATTATTTACTAATTTTAGAAGAACACGTATCAATATCGAAAAAAATTACATTTTTAATTTTTTAAATAATTTCTAATATTTTATTTATTTATTTTTGTTTAGTAATATTTATTTTTAAATTAATTGTTTTTAAACCACTAAGACACTATCATTTATTTTTCAAATAGTTTTTAATAATATTGATACTATTTTATGAAACTTAGATCACCTATTTATCAAAAAAATTAACACGGATCATGTGTTTGTAACGAGGTAAATGGATAATTTTAAAAATGTACCTAAATTTTCGCAAAAAGTTTAATTAAGTATCTAAAGTTTGGTTTTGAATAATTTGATACCTGAACTTTCACAAAAAGTTCAATCAGGTACCCAAAGTTTGGTTTTGAACAATTTAATATCTAAAATGAGTTTTCACATACATTTTTCCTACTTAATTGAACTTCCTTCAAGTAGGAAAAATATACGTGAAAACTTGCTTTAGGTACCAAATTATTCAAAACCAAATTTTAGGTCGGAAAAAATATATGTGAAAACTTGTTTTAGGTTTTAAATTATTTAAAATCAAATTTTAGATACCTGATTAAACTTGTTATAAAAGTTTAGATTGTATTAATTTCGACGTAAACCCTTAGATAAAAACACTGGTAAAATTTTTATATTTAACTCTTTTTTCTTAATTAAAGTTTTAGTAAAGTATATAATTTATCTTAATCCTAAACAATCGACTGAAGGCACAAAAAATTTGCGTTGTATTTAACTGATCATCCAAATCAAATATCAATTCATTATGAAATTTCTGAAACATCAAATTTCTAATCCTGTTCTTAATCGCACAGCTGTTACGCATGTTACACTTTTATAAAGCTTGAACATTGCTGATTAAGACCCTTATTGACTACACTATATCATGAAAGCAACATTATGAAGATATGAAAATCTTTTTGGAGCCAAAACAACCAAAGAAGAAAAGATACTTACATCTTCAATTCCGATAAGAAAGTCCTGTCGTCAGTTTTGCCATTGGCAGTGTTTAATAGGCGATTGCAATCTTCGAATTCCCTTCACTAGTTTGATGGTTTTACTTGTTATTTTTATTTATCTTCGTCCATATTCAGATCCTTTATATGCTCCTATGGTATGATTGGATGTAGCAGAGGTGAGTATTGGAACCGGTAATCTATGGATGCTGGCGCTTGCTGGTTGAGTAGAAATCAAGGTGGGCATTAAAGGTTAAACTTGAAGCTCTAGAGCGCTTTATGATTTCTCGAAATATGCATATTATTGTAAACTTAACGTAGATAATTTATAATTTGATATGAAAAATAAAATGAGTATTCAATCTTATAAATCTTATGCATAATCTATTACTAATGATGATAGCACCCGCGTTACATGTGTGAGGAAAACAAGAAAAAGTTGAAATTTTACATAGTGTAAAGAGAGAGAGTGAATATGTGGATGATGGTGGGAGCAGAGAGGGAGTGTTGGTAATTGCTCGTAACATAAAAACAAAAAAAAGTATAAGATAAGATAAATACGATTTTTTGACACAAAAAAGCGGGATTCGCTTAATATATTAATAGATTTTAAGTCTAGCATTTAGTGAAATAGTCATATCAATCTCAAATCCATAATTAAAGTTGGTATTTTGTGCAATTTTGAAATTTATCGGGACTCATTCTATTTAATTAAGTTTTCATCATACTAATATTAATTTACAATTAACTATTAAATACATATATTCAAATAATATTAATACAAAAATTCAAATCAATAATACAATAAATAATATAAACTTAACACAACAACCCAAAAGGAAAAAAATCGTTGAAAAAAAGCAAACCCTTAAATTAACCATTGGACAAGCCCTCCAAGACCAAAAGGGTTGGGTTACACGACCCCACAACGTGATGAAAAAGCCCGTGTCGGAATGAAGTTAGGTTGTGGAATCTAATATATAAATATATATATATATATATATATTTCTTTTTTATTTTCAAGGATGGTGGACAACTAGCTACCATAATGGGTACATCACACAACTTATTTTCCAAAATTTGGGCCTTAGTTGGCCATCGCATGATCTTAGGGTAGATAGCTAATGGTTGCCGCTCTTTTTCCAGTGCTAATTGTTAGTTTTGATGTCGCAATCCACGATATTGATTTTGTTATGATTAGATTAAAGTATTCATGTTCCTAGAACTTTACCTTTCTTGACGAATACGACTTGATGAGTCATCATTGGTCAGTTAAATATGTGTTGTATGTTTTTCTAGAAATTTATCTTTTGTAAAATTTTAGGTATATTCAATGTATGTCACATTTCTCTTGTGTCTTCAAAAAACATCTTTGTGATGCCCACATTCACTACACTAAGGGTGAATTCTAACTTAGACTATTTGTTCCTTATATATATAATTAACTTACAATGACGTTTTATAACAAGTTATTACCTTTTAAGTCTTGAGTCTGAAAATCTTTACACATAGTATGGAAGATTGATTATGATGAATTAAAGGGAAGGGAGGAAGAGTAACAACTATTTAGGACCGGGAGGGATAGTAACATAGAGAGAAGAGAGGCGAGTAAGTTTTCCTTTTGAAGGATTAAGAGTTTGGAGAAGATTTGGACTAGGTTTAGTATTTAAAAGAGAGAAAGGATGAAAATTATTTTTTGTGCCCTTAGCTTTGAGTCCATTTCATTCTTCCCTTTAAAAAAAGTTACTTCTTGAAATTTACATGAAACCTAAAACAACTTAGGTTATTCGATTTCCTAAGTAATTAACACCTCTATATATGTGTGTGTGTGTCAACTGTTCTTATTGAATCAAATTAGGTTTAGCCGTTCAATACAAAGACGAACTATTTCCATCACTTGATTTGATTTAGTCTATACTTTAATAGCATGGATAAATAGATTTTGTACTCCATGTCAAGCTTAGTGCTAAGGCCAAGCGATGCTACATTACAAACCAAATCCAATATCTCAAATAGTTCATGCGTTTAAGACTTAACTTTCCTTTGTTACAAAACTACACCTTTAGTATGTGAAATCTTCAAGAAGATAGGATCACCCCACTTTGATATTCTAAGGTAATTCCCTCTTATATGCATAGCTCATGCAGAACCCTATGTTGTCAGCATTCTTTGCTTACTTGTATCTTATCAATTGTTCTCTTTTGAATCTAATTTAATCTCTCACCAACATAATCCTAATGCATTGAGGATTTGCATTTCTATCTATAAAATGCCTGGTTTTGTATAGTCTCGTGATAGTTGTTATTATAAATGAACCTCATTAGTTGAAATTGATGATGCAAATTACCCTTGAAGTCCAACATCACGCCCACTACATGTACTCCAATATTTATATAGTTTTCTTTCCTTGTCCATTTGTTTGGGGTGAAGAGTAGTACTAAAATTTAATTAGGCTCCCAAAGCATGATGAGATTATTCCAAACACGTTGAATTTGAGATATAGTTTCAAAATTTCAATTACAAATTATATAGTCTTATTTATGTAAGAATGCAATGTCTTTATTTGAAGCATCACTTTCTATTACAAATCCTTCACCACTAATTGGCAATATTTTGATCAAGATGATTATAAATCTCTATTTCAACTTTTGAAAACTTTGCTTATAATAAGCATTCAACAAGTGAATTAGTAGGGTTGAAAACCTGGAGGATTCCTCTAGAAGTGCTTGTAACTTCTTATTGATCCTTCAAAACTTCATTTTTTTTAAGTGATTACTTTATCTTATCTATTCTTGTAATCATCCAAACTTTTCTAGGTTCATAGATACGCTTTATTATTATAATCTATCCTAAAAAATGCTAGGTGTTTCAACAAAATTCTTGCTTCTAAAAAATTTGCATAAAGTTAAGTAATCCTTGAGTGCATCTTATAGTCCCCATTATTCTATGAGCACACTAAAACATCATCGATGAAAAATAATTCATTATGTAAGTACTCCTTGAATCTCGGATTCATGAGACCAACAAATGTTGTTGGCACATTTTTTAATTTGAAGAGCATAATAAAAACTCATAAAGCTAATAACATGTTCTAAAGGTTAATTTAAGAGAACTAAGTTTATTCTCAATCAATGATATCATGACTACAAATCTTCTTTAGATTACATTTGTGCCCCCTTAACTAGTAAATAAATCATGCAGAAACTAAGTAACACCTGAAAAAACAGATTATGATTAAAAACGATTTCTTTTTAAAACTAAAAGTCTAATTCATGTACAACAACAAATATAAACAACAACAATAATAAAGAGACAGAGAAAGGAAAGTTTGTACCATAATTTTAATGTAGAGTTCAGTCCAACCTTTAATATCTATGGTCTACAATTAAAATTGCCTCCCTCAATGGAGGACTTTACCACTTTATTCAACACAAAACAAATTGCCTTAATAGTGGACTTTAACACATCAACAATACAAATGCTTGAGTTGAATCTTTACAACATCAAATACACTAGATTCAATTCAAGACTTTACCAAGAAACTCCTAACAAAACTATAGTACAGTGCTCCTATAAAGATAGCAATTACAAAACAATTATCACTATACTAACTTCATACTCCCAACAATATATAAATTGCAATATAAGATGGGGAATGTTTACAAGGATTTTGTATACAAGAAATAAACTCAAATTTACTCCTAGAAGTCTTTAAGAACTTTTATTTATAGTTTCTCAAAAAACCAAGCCGTTTATCCCAAAAATTTTCTCTAACGGTCGAATTAAAAACTCTTAATAACTGTTTTTAGCTGTATGGGCAAACCAGTACAAAACCATAGGCTAGCCAATGCAAATTTCGCTCTCGTGGACAATGCTTGCAATTGATATTTAAATAACTTGTACTGGTGAGTTGGTCCATTTTGCATTGGCGAGCTAGTCCACTTTCTATAGCTTCGATATGCTTTCGTATTTTGACAATTTCTATCTCATCCAGACTTGGATTGAGGTGAATGAAGATGCTATGGGAAGCTCAGAGAGAGATCTACAACTTTTATGTTTTGAGCTTTAAGAGATTCCGGCCTAAAATATGCTTAAATCAACTTGCAACGACAAGTACAAACAAAAACACAAATGTAAATATGTATTTAAGCATTTTATTCATCCAAATTGTGTGACTGTTTAAGTGTAGCTTAACACAATTTAGTAGTTAATTTTGCAACTAATTTCCATCAAATTCACATTGAGCACAAAATTTCAACAATCTCCTTCTTTTTTGATGAAGATAATTATGCACAATTAACTCACATTTAATTTAACATTCCCCCTCAATTAAGCATCTGGGTTTCAAAAGAACTTTCTCAATTTAATTCAAAAACTTGTTGCTTAATTCAAGGGAAATATCAAGTTACACTTAATTACCAAAATTTTACACATTCGCACATAAACATATTAATTATGCACAACATTTCTCCCTTATAGACTGATCAAAAAGGAAAACTCAAAACATGCCATACAAAAAGAGGTCCACAAGCTTATATAAGTTCTAAAAGATGTTTTAGAAATGTGTAAGTGGTTCAAAACAATGTAAAATCACATATCACAAATTTGTGTAAGTTTTTATAAAAAATTGCATAATATATTTCTCAAGATTGCACAAATTTCTTCAAAAATCTTTTCAAGCATTTTCAATCAGTCAAGTCTAGAAAGCAACATTAAACATGTTTAAACATTGTTTATACATCAAAAGCATGGAAAACCATTTTCATGCATTCAACAACCAGTTTTAGCACAAATTTAGTTCAAATTATACATAAAATCAACATATCATGAAGGAATTCATATTTAAGCATATTAAACACTTCATGCAAGTTTAAAAAGGTATTTTAAGCATGTGAAAACTAAGAAAACTTCCATAAGTTCACATATTCCAAATTTGTGTACGTATCAAGGTTGTCAAACTTACGATTCTACATAGAATCGTCAGAGGGTCGATAGAAGTGGAACGTAAAATCGAAACGTAAAACCATAAGTTTCTACAACTTATACAAAATAGTTTCGAAAAACTATAGATATGCTTATAGAAGTCATAAAAAGATTGATATATAAATAATATATGTAAAAAAAATGAAGAAATTAAGATTTTTTTCTATAATAACTCTTAATCCAAAATATAAAATTCATTAAAAAAAAAGAGAACGAATTGAGTCAAAATTAAGTTCTTTTCTATTTTTTTGTTGAAAGAAGTTATAAATTAAAAGGAAATTAAACATTTCAACTTATATTAAATTCTTTATTATATAAATGAAATAAATAACTTTTATTGTAAACTTTACAATTTTAACTCGACTTTAATGAAATCCATGAACGTAGAATAAGAGAGCTGAGGGGAAGTGAGGGAAAGAGTTAGGAAAAGTATGTGAAAATAAAATTAAAATATAATAAGAAATACGTTTCATCCTAGTACTTGATGAGCTTGTAAAAATAAGACGTATTTTTTTTATATTTTACCTTATATGACTCGAATTGGTAAAATTGATAAACTTGGTTAGAAACATAAGATTTTATCGAGCTTACCTGTAGACTCGTTTAAATCGTAAGTTTTTGCATGAAAACGATTCTATACACGAGTCAACTTGGAAGGGCTTCATAAGATCGTAAACTCGTAGAATCATATAGGTAAAATCACAATTTTGACAACTATGGTACATTTTAGTCATCAAAAGCATGAATTTTCCTTAAAAGTGTGCACAAATTTTTCCAAAAAAAAACTTTTCATTCAAGTTTGAACATTCATGCATGTTTGTTTAGATCCAATAGGCATGAAAAGACATGAATTAACCACCAAAACATGAAAAAAATGAACTTTGTGCATTTCAAATGCAATTTTAGCTCAAAGCATGCACAAAAACATCTCAACACCAAAAATTTGCATATGCAAGCATATCAACACATTATATACACAAACATCAAGGCTACAAACCATTAAACTAAAGCAAGTTGAGATTATATTTTATTTTTTCCCTTAGAACCACTTAGGCTACCTACAAAAAACAATAATCTTTTTGGTACCCATTTTTGTTTGGGTCCTTTAGTAAAGCAAGTATTTCTCTTCTTGGAACCCACATAAACATGCTTGTGTGATCTAAATGCATAGTTTTCCTTATTGTACAATTATGTGTGATATAGCCAAGCTTACTATCATGCTCCAAACTGGTTCAAAGGCATATCCAGTCCGCTACGCATAATGTTTAAGCATTACACCCTAAGGTTAACTTAATCTACAGTTTATCGTGATCGTTACTAAACAAATTTTAAATTACAAAATCGTTAAATTAGATTATGGAAACAACTAAAATTTGCAACGAAAAATAAATTTCCTAAAATATTTGCCAAATAGGTTACTCTAGAGAGTAGGCCAATACATACATATATATATATATATATATAAGTTCCATACCATTAGGTATCTCAAAATACACATTGTCTAGTATCTCGAAATATAACTATGGGCTCATAGATATACCCTCATTAAAATATAAGTATCATAACAAAGTTTCATCCTATAAAATAAAGATAACAATCCAGCAATCGTAGTCACTTCACTTGTCGAGAGACTCTTCGAAGTCCATGCCATACCTTATGTAATCATAGGTATCGTCATCACAATCATGAACACCTGAAAAAGAAAGGAATGAGCTACAGCCCAGTATAACACAACACAAGCACACACAAGATGGGCACACGTACCTATTCTAGATGCAATGCAACAATTAACAATTTATATCTTTAAATTAAAGTGTAGCAAAACAACAATGGAGCACTCATACTCCGACAACATGCTAGGAACCTGGGGGTCTTGAGTAGCAGCAATTGCTCAGGGGGTTGATATAGGTATCCTAAATATCTATATCTTCTACCTCTACAAGTAATAGCCTCGTTTAGGGGTCACAACCATTACATATCTACTTTTCAGGGTCCATAAGAAAGTATAGCTCAACCGGTCCCATAAACTTGAACCACACTATACTATTTCTCTTCGATCTAAGTAGACGTTATCTTACTATCGTTTCTCCCATCAACTACCCGTCGAGCCACCCATGATGGCTAAAGGGCCTAACTACCATACTAGTATCACCTAGCAAGGTTGCAGCATCTAAGACCAGGTCTCAAAAACTGTTACTCACAAGCCACAAGCAATTAATGAACCCATATTCAAGTATTAATTCATTTAAGATGCCTATGCTAGCAAGTAACACACAAGTCACTATGTTCCTAATATAATGTCTGTATACTAAACAAATAGAAGATAGACCAGAATATACTTCCGAAGGTAAAGCAGACTCAAAGTGTGTAAATATCTACTCAGGACATTAATTCTTATAAGTATTTAAATCAATTATTGACTCGTATGAAATACTCATTTTTCTAGTAAATATTCATTCGAAACAATATACTCTTTTTTATTATTCATGGTTTATCACATTATAGTTGTTTTATATTAAAGGCCATATTAGTTAATAATTCGTTTTTAACTTAATTTATCCAAGGTGGATACATTTTAATTTATTCAAGTTCATTTTATATGTAATTTCAATATAATAAACTCATTTCATGGTAATTAGGTCTTTTAAGTGATATTCTTATTAACATATTCCATAATCATTCCAATAAACTTTTATTAAGTAAAAAAATTTATTTATGTTATTCATAATCCATTTTTACCTCTAAATGTGCTAGGGAATCTAAACAAGCTTCCTATTATATTTATATTATCCTATAATGCTATATTAATACATATGTTATTAAATAAATTCCTAAAATTATAATAATTAATTATTCATCTTAAAATTCATATTTTAATATAAAAACACATTATTTACATTTATTTCATATTTATTTATTAGAATCAATTTACCTTAAATTTCAATATTTCCATTTCTATAGAAAATCAATGTGCACCTTTACTTTAATCAACCAATTCACTACCTTAAACACAGGTTCTTAAGCTCAAATTTTTATGTAAACTTCCTAACACATATATTTACATGTTTATAAGTTCATTTGGCTTTAGCTAATTAGTTAATTATGGTTTCAATTCACTATTGAAATAGGGGATACACAGTGCCGACTAAGGTAGGGTAGAAACATCGACCAAACCGTGAACAGAACCGGACCGGATCGAACCAAAATTTTAGTTTTTTTAAGAACCGTTCGTGTTACGGTAGAGCCGCCGGTCCAAGCTTTGGAACCAACTTTACATGAAGATCAAGCGGCTACGGACCAAGCTCAAAGGATTTCAAGTCCACCTAGTGCCACAAGGACCAATAACAAGATCCCGAGCTAAGACGCTTCAACAATCCTTCAATCAACACTTCCAAGGCTTAATCAAGCAAGTTGAAGATGGATTACAAGGTTATCAAAGCTTTGGGACAAGTTCGGGTCAAGTTCGTTTCAATATACTTCGAGTTCAAGAGGAAACATAAGAGGAATTGAAGATTGGAGCGAATTGGAACAAAGGCCGCCAGCTTAAATATTTAGGCCGCCATCGTAAATATTTAGGCCGCCGGCCATCTTGCCAGCGTAGATTTGTAATTTTCGACCAGTAGCATAATGGCCGCCCGCGTTGAAACTTAGGCCGCCAGCGTACTTTATTACGAGAAACTTTTCAATTTCTTGTCTTTTGGATTTCCTTAGTTTTGCTATATAAGTCTTTGAAGGTTGTAAGACAAAACAAGTTGATTATGGTTAAGTTTATTCATGAAATTGAATACCAAAAGCTTTCATGCTTGATTCTTTGTGTTCTTGAGAGAATACATGCTTTAGGAACATTCAAAGAAGATCGATCACCTTCTTTATGGAGTGTTTCGCAATTAGGGTTTGTTATCCTAATTCTTTAGATCAACAACCTAAGACAAATATGATATCTAATCCTTCTTAGGGATTGGAATCAAAGGTATCCGTGGGTTTTCTATTCATTGTGTTGGGGGTTCGCAAATATCCAAAGGGGTTCTCACGCGTGAATACGAAGGTTCTCGTATCATTTGGTATCAGAGCCTAGGCTCTAGATCAGGTTATATCGTTCTTTCTATTAATCTTTTGTTTCTTGCTTTCAATTCTTGGATCGTTCATCAAGATCAAATCTGATTCTTGTTAGTCAAAAAAAAAAAAAGATTGAATCTTTATTGTTCCTAGCATGGTTGTCAAACTCGAGTTTTCACCTAGAATCGCTAAGGGGTCCGTAGAATCGGAACGTAGAATCGTAAGATTCTACAACCAACAAAAATTTACTTGCAAATATAATAAATTTACCTAAATTTACTTGCAAATATAATAAATTTACCTACTTTACCAAGAAAATCATCAAATAAAAGATGAAAATAAAGAAATTTAACATCAAGTTTAGTTATAATTCACAACTCAATAGAACTTATGCACTTAACAGTACAGATAATCAAACATAAGTCATTATGTAATACATTAATTCATAGTATAAATACTTGAAACAACATTCCCAATGCAAAATACAATCCAACATAAATTATTATAATGAAGTACAAAACTAAAGCAAATCATCAAAGCTACCATCGGCTCTCCACCTCCATCCTCATCATCATCGTCTTCATGTTCATCATCAATATCAACATCATGATTACTACCAATAGTATCCATATCCTCTAAATTACCCATTTGTACTTGATCTTCAGCAACATCAATATCTTGAATCTCCAAATCATCTTTTTCCCTTCCCTCAGCATTTAGAATATTCAACAAATCCTCATTTGATGAATTAAACATATCTTCTTCCTCAACAATCCATTCATCATCAGATGAGAGATCATCCACTGTAAAGCCAACACTACAATCATTTTTTCTATCATTCTTCTCTTTTAATTTTAAATTATGCATCACAAACACTAGATCATTCATCTTTTGCTGGTGCAACCTGTTTCTTCTTTTTGTATGAACCTGAAATTAGTAAGGTTATATATAAGAGTAATGATATCAATAATAGATAGAATGAAAGAAAAAATAGAAAAATTATGTGCATCATACCATTTCAAATGCACTCCAATTACGCTCACAACCAGAAGAACTACAAGTCAAACTCAATACACGAATAGCAAACTTTTGTAGTTCTGGGCATTCATCTCCATATGAATCCCACCATTTTGCTGGAGATTTTTTATCTCTTGCCAACCTTGCAGCCTCAATACCAAATAATCCTTTAGCATCCTTGAATTGTTCAAGTTGAATGTCAATCTTGCACCTTTCATCTGCATTAGAGACCATGTGATGTAGGCAATCATATAGTCCTAGTTTAACCTTAGCATCAACTTTGAAGGTAGGACTATAATGGAAATGAGGATTTAAGTAATAGGCTACAGCATGCAATGGTCTATGAAGTTGAAGCTCCCATCTCCTATCAATGATCTTCAACACAGGTTCATAACTACATCAAATGAATTAGATATGAATTATGATCATATGACACATTTTAGAAAAGGAAACTTTAAATACAAATTGAAAAGAAGTATAGTTAATAAGTTAAAATATTACCTCTTCTTTATGTTGTTGAAATTTGTTTTGATTTTTCCTTTAGCATTATCCATTTCTGGATAAATGAAGCCCATAGCTGGATCATCTGAATCCACTAATCTAAGTACTTTAATGAGGGAAAAGCAGCTTTAAGGCAAGTAGTAATATTCTTCCAAAATCTACTATCCAAAACCAACTGTTGAATCCGCTTTCCATCTTGTTTTTTGCATACTTAGTGGACTTCCACATATTGGAAGTGAACATACTCATCAATGCACCTTTTTGATCATTAAGGCAACCCAAAGTCAAATAAGAAGTTGCAAAACGAGTTGCACCAGGCCTAATCAAGTCCCTTTTCTTTGTGAAATGTCGTAGCATTAAGATGAGTATAGTTCTAGAGTATATATATGTGGTGATTTTCCTCCCTTTTGCAATTGTTGCACGATGGATATTCAATTCCTTCTCAAAGTCCTCTAGAATCAAATCAATACAGTGTGCTGCACAAGGTGTCCAATATAAACTTTTTCTTTTCTCCATCAATCTTTCTCCAGCTGCTTTATAATTTGCAGCATTATCAGTAACCACTTGAACAACATTCTCTTCCCCAACTCTCTCTACAATATTGTCTAACATATCAAAGACCTTATCAGCTGTCTTGGAGATATCAGAAGTATCCAAAGAAGTTAAGAAGACTGTTCCTTTAGGGCTATTTACTAAGAAATTGCATATGGAACGCCTCTTTTTATCAGTCCATCCATCTGACATAATGGAGCAACCCGTTTTCTTCCATTCTGCTTTATAATCCTCAAGTAATTCCATTGTCCGAGCTACTTCTTTCTTCAAATATGTCACCCTTAGCTCATGATAGGAAGGAGGTTGAAGCCCACAACCATATCGACCAATCACCTGAAGCATCTTTGCGAACTCTGGATTTTTGACACAATTAAATGGAATTGCACTAGTATAAAAAACCGAGCAATTTGTTGGCAACAATCTTCTCTCAATTCTTTCTTCATGAATTGGTTCATGGTTGTTTGGTTTTGCTTTGTTCCACCACTTTTCTTTTTCAAGAAGGTATCAATGGCATTCATTCCTCTTTGCCTAGAAGGCAGTTGTAGTACCTCATCATCATCAGATTCATCAATTCCATAAATTTGCTTTCTTTTCCTTTCTGCCGCTTCTACTGCTTTTGCTAATAATGTCATCATTTGCTTTTAACATCATCAGACACACTCATACAAGGCTCTACATCTCTACGTGTACAAGCCAAATGATTCTTAAATCTAAAAATACCACCACTGACAACTTTGTCACAATACTTGCATTTTACTCTTTTTCCATTGTTATCAACATCAACTCCGTGTTGCCAACCAACATCAGATCTATTTCCCGGAGCATTTTTCCTTTTAGCACTCTCTTTAGATGATTTCGAAGTTGACATCTTTAGTTCAAGTGTTCAACCTGTAAAGAAAAATATAAAATTAAAATCAAAGAAAAGGTGATGGGCATTTGTGTTTCATATCTCATCAATTGCATGGTTGGAGAATTTGGGATCATCACTTAACATCAAATGTTTATCATGAAGGCATTCTAACAAAAACCAGATTCATTCATGTCTCAAGTGAACTTCTCTTGAATTCTAGCAAAACTCTACTAATGAAAAAATAAACAAGAAATCATGCCTGATATTGAGGTGATTTGCTTAACAACTTCTAGAGAGCTGAACAGGTCAATCACTCGTTTGTGAACACGGAGCTCAAATCTGTCCCATGTGTTGGTTCCTGAGAAGAAAAAGTCCACAAAAAACGGTTACTCAACTGATTATAACAAAAGACATCTACTTCATTTTTCACCCCTAATTGCAAAGCAAACCATAGCCTAATCAAAATCTCAATATTCTGAAGTTTCCAACATTTGGCTGCACTATTATACAGAGAACTGATAAAACCCACATGCAAGCCAATTTGTTCTCCATAATTTAGGAAGCCTCCAAAAACATTCAATAAATAGGTTGTTCAAGGGGACAAACATAGGATGAATTTCTTCTGCCCTTAGTTTATATAACGGTACTCAAGTCTAATTTCTGATAGGTGAGATCAGCTTCTGACCTTAGAGCATATTCATTCATAATCTCATCAATCCTGCTTTTAGTATATATGCGAAATCAGGAAGGAAAAGTGAGACCATGCATGCCATAGGGCAAAGTGCCTCTGTTTGCAAACAACCCATATTGAATTCAATATATATATTACAAGAGTTCTACAAAGGGACGCACGGAATCACTTGTCAAAATTCAAATAAGGAAATTTTTTTGGATATTTTATTTATAATTACCCTGTTTGATCTTCTAACAAGCGTACCAGCAACGCCTGGCATTTTCCAGATTCCTTCATCGACAGGCACTCCTCAACGACTAGAAAAGGAGAAAAGCAAAAAAGATGAAAAGATTATATCACAGGTACGAGTACGACAACACCATGTTGGTCCAAAGGTTACGATGAATAGCGGGACCAGATGACCACGATAACGTTGATCTTGTGTCTGATCTGGAGATGTATAACATTTGGTGCTAATTTGTCAGTCCTCCATGGCTGTCCCTTATCTCAACACACCTGGAGAACCTTCTATTTTACATATAAGGACATACTTTTAAGTTTTAACAAGCACAATATGGAAGTTTAAACAGAACAGAATTTCATAGTTCCTTAACTTAGGCCATAGGGCACAGGTTAATAGCGCAGCCAAATGTTGGAACTTGAAAACTTCAGAATATTGAGATCAAGGGGAAATAACTTACTTGAAGACTAGATTGAGTTGATTTCCTTCTCTACCGAAGTCCGAACAGTAACCCAAAATGAGGAATCGACTTCGAGGATGTTCGAACTGAGCGACACTGCGAGTCTACAACAGTAGCCAAAAGTCCAGAACGAACGACGACGAACCAACAGACCGGCGATGGCTATGAGCTCATCAAAAAACGATGAGCTGATGACAATGACGATTGATGAAGAAAGAACAGCTGAACATTGAACAGGGGAAAAAAAACCTAGCTTTGTGAGTTGTGACTTTTGTTAAACGAAACAAAGTGTTTAAGCCCTGGTGCTGTACAGTTTGTCAAGCCCTTTGTGAGTTGTGATTTTTCTTTATTTTATTAATAAAATTAAAAAGCAAGTGGCAGTGGCAGTGGCCTGGCGTCCATTTCACGTTGAATAGTCAAAGGTTCAATTCAAATCTTACGAGGAGCAAACACGGTAAAATCGAGTTTATGCGCACGTTTCTACCGATTTTACGATTTTAACTCGCGATTCTACTACGAGTTTACCGCAAATCCGATTTTTTATACGAGTTGAATCGAAGGAAGCTTACAAACACGTAGACTCGTAGAAACGTACGAGTAGAAACGCGATTTTGACAACAATGGTTCCTAGGGTTTGTTCATCAATTGAACGGACTATTAGGTATCTTGTGTGTGTGATCTTTTGTTGTTACAAGCGAAAGATTAGGGTTTGAAAATCTCTATTCTTGAGATTTGAGTTCAAAAAAAAAAATTCGAAATTAAAAAAAAAATCACCAAAGATCAATTCTTGTCTTGAGTATTGAGTGTCTTTCCAACAATATAATTCTTGTGTAGAGTTCGTTGAGTTTTCTTCAATTTTCGTTTGTCTGATTCGAGGAATCTTGAATTTGTCCATTGTATCACTCTAAACACCTTGGTATCGAAATTCTTGGAATTGTTCTAAGAGTGTGATTCGATTAAGAACACAAAAAGAATAGGCTTGAGAGGTGTGAGGGAAACCCTGTGTGTGGCATCTTGATTAGAGAAACACGGGAGAACACCCCCCATTTTGTGAGTGATAAACACGAAAGGGAGCGCTTGTGAGGAAATTGAACTTTATTATTGCTAACGATTATTTGTTTTGCAGGAAAAGATGTCGGGTAAGGGTGTGAGTGAAGGTAAGGAAGGAGGTAGTAAAGAAGGGGCTTTGATGCAAGACGCTAGAGCATCTGAGTATAAGCGTCTAACCGAGATGATGATGGATATGAAGGAGTCTCTAGAAAATATGAATTTGAGACTACAAGCTGTTGAGAAGAAGGAGGCGAGTTCTATGGGAGTAAATAGAGGAGTTAGTTCTACCACACCCCAGGTTTATGATGTGGGGGATGTTAATGAGCATCGGGAGGAGGAGTATGATGATAGTCCACCTATGATATTCAATAGGAGAGATAGAGGTGGTAGAGGCGGTAGGGGTATGGAAAGAGGAAGAATGCAGGAGAATTATCCCGTTGCTAGGAATAGATGGAATGATAATTATGTAGATCGAGATTTAGGGAGTATCAAGTTGAAAATTCCTATCTTTCAGGGTAAGTCTGATCCTGAAGCTTATTTGCAATGGGAAAAGCGAGTTGAGTTGATTTTTGATTGTCACCAATTTAGTGAGGAGAAAAAGGTGAAATTGGCTGTTACCCAATTTCAAGATTATGCTATATCTTGGTGGGATCAGTTGGTGACAAGTAGGAGGAGGAATATGGAGTACCCTATTGATACTTGGCAGGAGCTTAGGGCTATGATGAGGAAGCGTTTCGTTCCCAAGTACTTTCAAAGGGAATTGATTCAGCGGCTTCAAGTGCTGAGACAAGGTAGTACGAGTGTAGAGGACTACGACAAGGAGATGGAGATGATCATGACGAGGGCTGATGTGGTTGAAGATGAAGAATCAACCATGGCACGGTTCTTGGGTGGCTTGAACAAAGAAATCGCTGATAAAGTGGAGTTGCTACCATATGTCGAGTTGGAGGAGATGGTACATCTTGCCATCAAAATCGAGAAGCAACTTCATGGCAAAGGTTCAAACAGGTATGTTTCCAAATCTTCTTCAGGCTATAATAATAATTGGAAAGGATATGGAAAATCTGAATTTAAAGGTGGAAATAAGTCTACAGTTGATGTAGCAAAGAGTAAGTTTGGTGGGGTTTCATCTGAGAAACCTAAAGTAGATGATCAGAAGGGTAGAAATCGAGATATTAAATGTTGGAAGTGTCAAGGTGATTGACACATTAGTAGGGAGTGCCCTAATAGGAGAACTATGGTGGTGAAAAATGGGGAAGTTGTCACTGATGATGAGGGAGCTGGTAGTGACAAGGAGGAGGAAGCCATGCCTGAATTAGAAGACTGGAGTGATGAGGGTAGCATTGATGAGCCAGAAAAGGTTGAAATATTGGTTACTAGGCGTGCACTTAATACACAGCTGAAGGAAGATTACTAGGAGGAGCAGAGAGAATTTATTCCACACTAGAGGTCTTGTGCAAGGGAGAGGTTGTAGTGTGATTGTCGATGGAGGAAGTTGTACTATGTGGTAAGTACACTTCTAATTAACCGATTGGAGTTGCCTACTGTACCCATCCTAGACCATACAAACTACAATGGCTTAGCGATTGTGGTGAGGTTAAGGAAATAGGCAAGCTTTAATTTCTCTAACCATTGGCAAATACCATGATGAAATATTATGTGACGTCGTTCCTATGCATGCTAGTGATCTTCTATTAGGAAGACCTTGGCAATTTGATAGACAAACAGTGCATAATGGCTACACCAATCGATACACTTTCACCAAAGATGGCAGAAAAACTACTTTAACACCATTGTCATCCAAAGAAGTGTATGAAGACCAATGTGCTTTGGAAAGATTGAGAGAAGAGGCCGAAAGAAAAGAGCGTGAGAGTAGAAAAAGCACTTTTGAGAGAGAGAAGAAAAAGAGTGAAAATAAAGAGAGTGATGAAGTGAGTTGAGTGGAAAGAAAGAGGGGAGTGAAAAGCAAAATAAAAATCGGCCTAGAGAGAAAAAGAGTAAGAATGTGAGCTTGATTGCTAGGACGAGTGAGGTTAGATATGCTTTGCATGCCAATCGACCTATATTTGTACTATTGTACAAAGGGGCTTGTTTGGCAACTAATGAGATTAACCAATCTTTGCCTAGTGTGTTTTCTGATTTATTGCAGGAATTTGAAGACGTGTTTCCTGAAGAGATGCCTAGGACTTCCACCTGTGAGAGGCATTGAGCATCAGATTGACTTCATTCCTGGAGCTGTCATACCCAACCGACCTGCCTATAGAACTAATCCTAGTGAGGCGAAGGAGATCCAGAAGCAGGTTGAGGAGTTGTTGGAGAAGGGGTATGTGAGAGAAAGTCTGAGTCCTTGTTCGGTTCCTGTAATATTAGTGCCTAAGAAGGACGGGACTTGGAGAATGTGTGTAGACTGCAGAGCCATCAACAAAATCACTGTAAAGTATCGTCATCCTATACCTAGGTTAGATGATATGTTGGATGAATTGTATGGTTCATGTTTGTTTACCAAAATTGATTTAAAATCTGGTTACTATCAAATTCGCATGAAAGTAGGCGATGAATGGAAAACTGCATTTAAGACTAAGTATGGTTTGTATGAATGGCTTGTCATGCCTTTTGGTCTTACGAATGCACCTAGTACTTTTATGCGATTGATGAATCATGTGTTGCGTGACTACTTAGGTAAATTTGTTGTGGTTTACTTTGATGATATTCTGATTTACTCTAAGTGTCTGAATGATCACGTTTTGCATGTGCGACTAGTGTTAACAAAGCTAAGAGAGGAGAAATTATATGCCAACCTTAAGAAGTGTAGTTTTTGCATGGATAAGGTTAATTTCCTAGGTTTTGTTGTCTCTAGTCAAGGAGTGGAGGTTGATGAGGAAAAGGTTAGGGCAATTAGGGAATGGCCTAGACCTAAGAGTGCTAGTGAAGTGCGGAGTTTTCATGGACTTGCTGGGTTTTATAGGAGATTCATCAAGGATTTTAGCACTATTGCTGCACCTTTGAATGAGTTAGTTAAGAAGAATGTTGGATTTGTATGGAGTGATACACAAGAACTTGCTTTTAATGAACTTAAAGAAAAATTGTGTAACGCACCATTGCTTGCTTTGCCTGATTTTGATAAAACTTTTGAAATTGAATGTGATGCTAGTGGTATAGGGATTGGAGCTGTTTTAATGCAGGATCACAGGCCACTAATGTACTTCAGTGAAAAGTTGAGTGGAGCGGCATTGAAGTATCCAACATATGACAAGGAGTTGTATGCCTTAGTGCGTGCATTGCAAACATGGCAGCACTACCTTTGGCCTAAGGAGTTTGTCATACATACCGACCATGAGAGTTTGAAGCATCTAAAGGGTCAAGACAAACTCAATAGGAGGCATGCGAAATGGGTAGAATTCATTGAGACTTTCCCATATGTGATCAAGTACAAGCAAGGTAAGGAGAACATTGTTGCTGATGCACTATCAAGAAGGTACGCTTTACTAAATTCTCTTAGTACTTCTTTGCTAGGATTTGAATTGGTAAAAGAAATGTATCTTACTGATGATGATTTTTCTGGAGTATTTTCTGCTTGTGTTGATGGGACTGGAATTAATGATTACTTTGTATCCAATGGATTTCTATTTAAAAAGAATAAGTTGTGCATTCCTAAAGGATCTGTAAGGGAATTGTTGGTTAGGGAAGCACATGGAGGGGGCTTAATGGGGCATTTCGGGGTAGATAAGACCTATGATATGCTACATGAACATTTCTTTTGGCCTGGCATGAGGCATGATGTGCATAAAATTTGTAAAACTTGCATTACATGTAAAGAGGCTAAATCTAAATCTAACCACATGGACTATATAAACCATTGCCTGTTCCTGATGAACCCTGGACTGCTGTGTCTATGGATTTCGTTCTTGGCTTGCCTAGGACTAGGAAAGGTCATGATAGTATCTTTGTTGTGGTAGATCGGTTTAGTAAAATGGCTCATTTTATCCCATGTCATAAAACTGATGATGCAACATATATTGCTGATTTGTTCTTTAGAGAGGTTGTGCGATTGCATGGCATACCTAAAAGCATTGTTAGTGATAGGGATGTAAAATTTTTGAGTCATTTCTGGAGAGTTTTGTGGGGAAAGTTGGGAACTAAGCTTATGTTTTCGACTACCTGTCATCCACAAACTGATGGGCAAACGGAGGTGGTTAATAGAACTTTGGTTCAATTGTTGAGGGCAATCATAGAGAAGAACATTAGGACTTGGGAGGATTGTTTACCATTTGTGGAGTTTGCATATAATAGGGCTATTCATAGCACTACGCATTATTCTCCGTTTGAAATTGTATATGGCTTTAATCCACTAACTCCTATTGATTTATTGCCATTACCATCTAATGAGTTTGTGAGTTTTGATGCTAACTCTAAGGCAGATTTTGTGAAGAAGCTACATGCACAAGTGAAGAATAGGATTGAGCAACACAATGCAAAAGTGGCTTCAAGGGTGAACAAAGGCAGGAGACCAATGATCTTTCAACCCGGAGATTAGGTTTGGGTGCACTTTCGTAAGGAAAGATTTCCACTACAACGAAAGTCCAAGCTGAATCCTCGTGGAGATGGTCTATTCTAGATACTTGAACGGATCAATGACAACGCCTACAAAGTTGACTTACCAGGTGAGTATAATGTAAGTGCTACATTTAATGTTGCTGATCTAAGTCCGTTTGATGTAGGTGATATTCCTAATTCGAGGACGAATCCTTTTGAAGAGAGGGGGAATGTTACGATAGAGCCGCTGGTCCAAGCTTTGGAACCAACTTTACATGAAGATCAAGCGGCTACGGACCAAGCTTAAAGGATTTCAAGTCCACCTAGTGTGCCACAAGGACCAATAACAAGATCCCGAGCTAAGACGCTTCAACAATCCTTCAATCAACACTTCCAAGGCTTAATCAAGCAAGTTGAAGATGGATTACAAGGTTATCAAAGCTTTGGGTCAAGTTCGTTTCAATATACTTCGAGTTCAAGAGGAAACATAAGAGGAAATTGAAGATTGGAGCGAATTGGAACAAAGGCCGCCAGCTTAAATATTTAGGCCGCCATCGTAAATATTTAGGCCGCCGGCCATCTTGCCAGCGTAGATTTGTAATTTTCGACCAGTAGCATAATGGCCGCCCGCGTTGAAACTTAGGCCGCCAGCGTACTTTATTACGAGAAACTTTTCAATTTCTTGTCTTTTGGATTTCCTTAGTTTTGCTATATAGGTCTTTGAAGGTTGTAAGACAAAACAAGTTGATTATTGTTAAGTTTATTCATGAAATTGAATACCCAAAGCTTTCATGCTTGATTCTTTGTGTTCTTGAGAGAATACATGCTTTAGGAACATTCAAAGAAGATCGATCACCTTCTTTGTGGAGTGTTTCGCAATTAGGGTTTGTTATCCTAATTCTTTAGATCAACAACCTAAGACAAATCTGATATCTAATCCTTCTTAGGGATTGGAATCAAAGGTATCCGTGGGTTTTCTATTCATTGTGTTGGGGGTTCGCAATATCCAAAGGGGTTCTCACGCGTGAATACGAAGGTTCTCGTATCAGTTCGGTTAACGGTATAGTTCAGCCTTATGTATTCGATTCGCGGTTTGGTTCGCAACCATGAACTAAATCGTATGGTTCAAACCGAACCAAACCGTAGCCCTTCTTTAAAAAAAAAAAAAAGAGCGGGTTGCAGGTTATACATTAACTTAGCTCTAAACGTAAAGACTAAACGTTTACACTTCCTCTCTCCAATGTTTTCGTTCTCTCACCACTCCCACTCCCTTCCATCTCCTCTCCCCTCTGCCTTCTTTTGTCTCCATCTAACTCCGATTTTCTCCTTTTCATCTTACTACGAATCCTTCTCCTTCGTCTTCAACTCGGCATGAAGTGAGTTGCTAGTATTTTGATTTGATGATGCAAATGCAGTGGAATAGTGGCTGTAGCTATGGAAGCGGTTGTTTTTTGGAAAAAGTGGAAAGAAGATTGATTATGGGGGGTTTGATTTTAATTAATTTATTGTTCATGTTTGATTGTTTCTTTTAATTTTTTGAATCTTTTTATTATTTTTCTTTTAGATAATAATAGAGTGTGATATATTTGTGTATATGGGAATAGATCTACTACAAGGAGATTTCCTAATGTTAATAGAGGAATTCTTTGAACACAATATCATGAAGTGCATTGCTTTCAGTTGCTATAGAACTCTTCTTGCTGGTACTTTCTCTCTTTATATGTATATATGCTTTCGTGATCATATAATAGTTGATGGATAATAGAAATTTAGTTTCTTTCATCGTACTAGTGAAAGATGAAAACTTTCTGCAATTTTGGCTTAGGTTTCACAATGGGTTTCGCTTGAAAGTGTTAAAAAAGATAAATTTAAAGGAAAGAAAGCGAAACAAGGCACTTTTGGCAAGCATGCCTTAGGTTCACTATCCTGCATTTTGGGTGAATCTCCCAATTATTTAATCATATGTAGTCCATGTGAAATGCTTGGTTATTAAGGCCTCATCAGTTTGATGGCTATTATATTTACTCATTGTGGCTCCATAGCTCCTCAAGCATTGAAACAACAAATCATTCCCATGGTGTTACCTTTATATAATTTCAAGTGAATCAAGATAGGCCAAATGTTTGCTTGAGATGTGATGGGGGCCCTCATATGTAAAGACTTGCTAGATACAGATTTGAATTGCAAATGTAATAGAGTTTACTAGGTATGTTGCCTGCTTGCTTTAGTAAGTGGTTTATGCACATTAAGTTCCTAAAAGGAAAGTTATGCATATTATTTACTTCTCTTTTCCTGTATATTGCAAGTTGAGGACAAAATGTCAGTTTGATATTAGATATACTTTGCAGTATTTATCATGGAGAGGTTTGTACACAGACCTTTTGATACTGGACATGTGATTGCTATAGAATATTTGTTGATGGCATTAATAAGTTTGTGTTGTTGTTATGCAGGCATCACTTTATATACAGTTCTGGGATAGGGAAAGTTTCATGGTCCTGTTCGGTGTTTTCCTTATAACATTAAGGCTGAATTCCCATTTAGGACTATTGAATTTGTTCAATTTCTATCATGTCTTTATGAAGGAAAGTGGCCTGCAGAGTGCGTGTGAGTATAATATATATGATATGTCTTTAATTAGTGTTTCTGAAAATGAATTGTTTTGATACAATAAGTTAGATGGAGTTTGACCTAGAAATTTCAAGTTAACCCCTAAATCATGTTTTATCGTAGGATTACATTATTTTTTTTTGTTCTCTTTCTTTCTTAGTCACGCCCCGAAGGGTACCCTAAACGTGGCAATCCGCCGTACACAATATTAAAGCCTAAGAATGACCACCTCAGTCATGCGAAGGCTTCCATACTATGTACAAGGCGTCTAACACATAAAGGAGACACATCGGAAGGATACATTTTATGTTGATACAATTGAGTAACAATGTAAAGGAAATACAATCCACTATACTTCCGATACAAACTACTATACTTCATATACGAATTACTATATTTCAAAATACAAATCATTCAACTTCAATTACATTCATCCACAGACTTCCTTACATAAACTATTACAAGACAAATCATAAAACTAGCTGATAACTTCAAACATTCGTATTCTTTGCCGAAATGTCGGAGTCATTCCCGGCTCTAACCAATTCGGTTCCCACTTTGCATTCTTGAGATAACCTGTTCATTTAAACAACTATTGGGGTATAAGCTACACTAGCTTAGTGAGAATTCCCTTAATTCCGTACCATAACAAACAAGTTATAATCAATCATATGTTATGCATGAACAAACACATGAGCAAACAATTATGTATGGGTATCTGGGACCCACACACAGAACGGATTTACGCCCTCCGTATCTTGGGTTAGGAATGGTATTGAGTCTACACGACCGCATCTAGTCCCCAAGCCCTCGGCTCTTAGCACTCGAGTCGGCTAGGCTCATCCAAAGAATGCATCCATATGCGCTTAGTACCCCTGAATGAACTCTAGCACCGGGCTCCTTATCCAAACGAGTCATCATGGACCATACCAATCAACCTGCGTAGGAGTAGCATGCTACCAATGCAATATGTCCGACGCGATGCATGACCAATTTAATTTTGCTTAGGTCAAAATATTTATATATTCTTAGAGTGACCAGCCAATATCATACACATAACAGAAAGAATATGAACAGTGCAGTTATCCAATCGAATCATGGTTTTCAATATGCTTTAGTATTCTTTGGCATACATTCATCACAGTCTCATCATATATCTCATCCCCATTCATATCGATTTTTATCTTGCTCCTATAATTCTAATGAAACTAACTACAAGCAAATCAAGGTAACAAAAACAAGGAGAAAACTCACTCGATTCATTGGATCAAACGGTCTTCTAGTAATAATAATTGATGGCAGGAATCGTCGATTTCGGGATCACCTAAAAGGAAGAAAATACTCTAATAAGTATTTCAACTCAAACTAATCTAAGCGATCTTATACGAACTATCAAATTCGTAATTTTCGTCCTAAGCGAAAATTCTAACTTAAACGGCCATAACTTGGTCATTTTAACTTGGAATCTCACAAATTATATACGATTTCTATCTACTCCGAAATATCTATCTATTTTAATATTACTTTCAAGTTTTGAAAAATTTGAAGCTTCGAAAAGTTGGATCAGATTAGGGCAGCAACGATTTTAATTTCCGAAAAATCGTTTTGTAATGTTTTTAATGTTCTACTTTGCCAATTCAATTATACATGCAATATGAATGATGTCCTAAAATGAATGAATGAGATGAGCTTAATGTATGCATGATCTTGATGATTTTTTTTTTTTTCTAAAAGAAAATTTTATAACTTTTCATTTTGCAAGACCATAATAATAAACTACTTAGGAAAATTTAGTTTTCTAACTTTGATCATTTCCATTTGGTTGTGGATTTATTATTTAAGAAATATAATTACTTTTGTTAAAATTGAGTCGTCTTATTATATTTTACTATGACTTTCATTTTACATAAAAATTTCCATTTTGCACTTTGTAAACATGTTTTCAAGTGGGTTGATTTCAAAATCCGAATTTTACAAAAAATTAGTTTTTGAGTGATTCCTTTAAGTAAAAATCATTTGATACTAAGAAAAATTAAGATCAACCATTATAACTACTTAGGACTTCATTTTTACACAAAAATTTTCATTTTACAGTTTACAAAATATGTTTTCCAATATGATTTACTCAAAAATCCGAATTTTAGAAAATCCACTTTTTGAATGATTCCTTTGGGAAAAAAAACTTGTTTAATGCACTAAAATTTAAGACTTATGGTACCTATTACTTAAGGACCCCATTCATTACAAAAACTTGCAATTGAGCTTCAAATACTAAGTGATTATATACATCATCTCAAATTACGAATTTGACAATTTGATCACTAACTCAAAATTTTCCATTTTAATTCCATTACTTGTTTTACACATTACTCATGCCTAAACTCATTTTTAACTTGTAAAAATCATTACTTAATGGATACCTATTACCTATACCTTCATTTTTCACATAAAACATGAGTTTTGGAGTTGATAAATGGGTTTTAAAAATTAGTCTTGGTTGGGATCCGAATTTAGAAAATTTATTTTTGGTCATATCTTTTGATAAAATCTATCTAAGCTTATGAAAATCCATTCCTTACATATCATATCTTAAGAGCCTTTCATTTCTTAAATAAAACTCCTTTTTGAGTTGGAAAACATGTTTTTAAAATATGCATTGGCCAAAAATCCGAAAAAAAGATTTTTATTTTGAAAATCACATTAGATTCTTGTAAAAAGAAGTCTTGATGATATACATATATTAAGCCTTCATTTTCTTAAGTAAAAATTACATTTTGACACTTGGAAAGTGGTTTTTAACTAGGGGTCTTGCCAAAATACTAATTTCACAATTTTTGTCTAAGTTCAAATCTAAGATCTACACATAATATGAACATACACCTAAATGAAACCCATGAAAATAAACTTTAAACTCATAAATCTAAACTTTGCTCATCAAAATGTTTCATTTATGTTATCTATACCCTAAGCCCTTCATTTTAAATGAAAAATACACATTTTGAAGTTGAAAAACAACTTTTCTAAATATGATTCCATTTTCATCCGAATTTTCAAAAATGATTTTTGATGAAAATAAAATAGATCTTGAGTTTTCTAAAACATCCCTACTATCATTATGCCACTACAAGTCATCCATGAATATAAAACAAAGTCTATGCATGTATGAACCTAAAGCAACTAGATCTAGTCTTCTAAACTAGTTTTGAATGCATGAACACATGTGAATGAGAAATATATGCATAAATCATAAGTAATAACAAGAATAATAACTTAAATGCAAGATCTATGGCATAAACAAAAATCAAAGCTACAAAAAGTTAGATCTACAATATATATCAACTTTAAACAAGAAAATAATTGTAATACAAGATAATAAAAGTGGAGAAAAGGAGTGTTTCATTATTGGCATCATCATCCTAAGTTTTAAGCTTATGGAAGGTCATTGATGCATGAAACCTTCATTACACTTTACCTATATCACCTATGGAGCTTTTAGATTTGTTTAGAAATCTTCAAGAAAATATGGGTGGAAGCTAATGGAAGAGATGGGGCCTTGTGTTCTTGAAGAAACAACAAAAAGAAGAAAGAAAGAGAGGAAAATGAGAGAGAAAAGGCTAAGGAATGAAAAAGGAAAAGTGAGTAAATGAAGGAGAGAGAGAAAATGAGTATTTTAATTGAATAAATGAGAGGAAAAAAAAAATAAAACAAGGGCAACCAAGAAGCCATGCTGCACGTGAATTGTAAAGAGAGGAGAGAGAGGGTTTTGTTGAAATTTGACTGAATTTGAATTGTGTAATAAATGTGTAATTTAGCTTTCTTAAGAAGGAGTGGAAAATAATTATTTTAGTCAAATTAGGATTAAAAAAAGGACAATGGCAGCAAAGAAGGTCAAAAACTGCCAGGATGTGGAATAATGTGTAGAAAGATTGAAGTGAAAAGGAAATGATATGTATAAGGTGTACTTGAAGATATGGGTTGTAAAAGTACTTTCTTAATAGAATAAAACAAAAAAATAAAATATAAAAATTAATTCAAAATATTTGCAGCAGATTTTTCATAATTAAAATTAAATAATTATTTGAATTATTTTAGTATTTTAACAATTATGTTACCGGTATGATCAAAATACGCGACTATGGGGCCATAAATACTATTTTTATAACCCGAAAAATTCTAAAAAATTATTTATTAAAATAAAAATATTTTTAAAATATTTTTCAATTATTAACTTAATTTATTTTATTTTTAGTATCGGGTCTTAAACAGAATCTGATCCCGTAAAGACCCGAACGAACTAAATTTTAGAAAAACAAAATTTTCTATAACATATAAAATATTTATCTAAAAATATAAGGCTTTATAAGAATAATAAATTTTTTAATAAAATAAAATGAATAGTACGAAAGACTAATCAATTACCTTAATAATGGAAATACAAAATAAATGTTATAACTATAACCTTTATAACCCAAAAAATTATATAACTGATATATTTGGAAATCTTATGAAATTACGAGTCTAAGGGTACTATTGGTATATTTTTTATATCTCGAGCCCCGGGACATGCTTTTTGAAGTCTGTATCCGAATGGTTCGAAATAAGTCAAAAATTTACCAATATGATATTTTTAAACAAAGTTATATTACTACGGGCTATTCTACATCTTTAAAATACACCTCGGCCTCTAGGGTTAGGGGTGCTAGATTGCCGGACTTAAGCTATTGTATTCTACTTAGGGTTTCCGGTGATTTTCCGGTTTAGATCCTTGCCAATTTGGGAACTAATATTTTAGTTTATATAACATATTAATTTGAGAAATTTATTTTAAATTTTATTTTTGTAAGTATTTAATATCTCTTAAAGTTTCGGAATTCTTGAATTGAGTTTTATTTCCGAAGGTCAATCATTATTTACTTTTTAATAGTTTGTTTTTGGGCTTTATTACCCTATTTTATAAGTCGAGTTAAATATGGAATTTTTCGTACATCGTGGTTTTGAATTTGAAGACCACTGTGTTCTTATTTTATTTTTGAAGATTTTCATTTTCTCAAGATTAAGAAGTTTTCTGATTCGTTCGTGTTTTGGACTAGTTGAAATTCGATTTTAATTTGGAGTGATTTTTAGGGCTTATTTTTCGAAGTTCATCTTGAAATTATTTACTTAAATTTTCTGGGGCTTTACATCCTCACCACCTTAAGGAAAGTTTTGTCCTCAAAACTTGTTACGCTAATATCGTTTTATCGAGAAAAGATTGTGAATTTCGAGTTATATTTTCTAGCACCCGGTTGTGCTTCGGTTTGTATTATTTCTAAACTTCGCATGATAGACAAATTTACGAAATAGAGCACATACAAAGTAAATAAGATTTGGATTAGCGATTCCAACCTTCACTTACAGCTCTTTGGAAAACAAACAGACTTGACTGAGACCACAGACGACTCGACTCGACCAATACTAGACAACTCATGACAACACGACCTTTCATGACTCGATTACTTGACCAACGAAGGTTGTGGATTCACTTCTCCATATGATATGCTATATACAAATATTGTGCTTTGTGAATTATATTTCGTTAAACAATATGGTCATCATCGTTTTAAATTCTTATCATCGTGATCATTTTGATGGATTGAAATCAGATTTTATTTGCTTTATTGTATAATTATTTACTCGTTGAAGATCTTATGGAGTTATAATTGAGATTTGATCGCTGAAATTTTAACTTTGTGTAACGATTGTCGTAGATTTCGATTTTTCAAAGTTCTTTATTTACAAGAGGTTATATGAGGGGTATCTTGGAATTCGTTAAATTAATCGAGGTTTGTTTTAGTTTCCATCATTGGCTTATTCTAGCTTTTAATGGTCTCGTGCTTTCCTATTTTTTTAGTCAGCCATTTAATCCAAAGGTATTTCCAACAACCTCTCTCTTTGATTCTATTGACAGGAAAGAATATGTCGGTATTCTAAGGGTATAAGCGCTAACCTGATACCGATTGCATCTTTGAATCCGCTCCTTCCATGGCAAAGGATTCCAGCTCCTCATCACTAGCTTCTTCATAAGCTACATATGTGTGAGGATTGTGGACTAGATATCGGATGAAGATGTTTCACTAAGAAACTTCAATTCTTTTTTCTTTGTTGTTTTTATTCCTAATATATCTCTTCCTCTTTTTCCTTGGTAGATCTAGTGAAGCAACACACAAGTTATCCGTTCAGGGCATGTTTTAGCTAAATGTCCCGCTTTTGTGCAAGAGAGCATGCGTTGGTTGCTTTTTGGGACACTTCTCACTTTGTGACTAGGGTACCATAGAGGAAACACTTGGATTGAAGTCGTGGACACGTATAGGGTAATGCTGTCCTTTACTTACCTTCCAACATTTAGCTTATCCAATATTATATCTTCTTCCTTGTTTGGGTTATCATCCAAGTGAAGTGTTCTGACTTCTTGACTCGGGGTCATTGCAACATAAAACTCCAATTCCTTATTATCTCTTTCTTGCCTTCTCTTTGAGCATTTACTATTATCCGTGCTCTTTCTAGCAATCCTCGATAACTCCTTAATATCAAATTCTTCCAATCGAGTACCGAAAGTCTTCTTTTACCATTCAGAAACACTTGTCTTTTGAGTTCCTCACTTTGCTTATACGAATTCCGTAGCATATTGCAACAATCTACTAACTCGGTTCATATTGTTCCATACTATGACTCCTTGTGAGACATTGAGGAAATCTGCACTGTACTGGACTCTTAAGGTCACGGAAAATATTTATCCAAAAACTCATATTTAAACATCTCCCATGTAACTGGAGGCGTCAACTCTCTTTTCTTAGATTCCCACCATACTCAGGCATGTAAGCGGAGCATATAGGTCCCATAATTGACTCTCAGACGGTGTGGTACTTCAAAAGCATTAAAGGACCTCTCCCATCTAAATTCCTTTATGTTCATAATTATCTAATATATCTATATAGCTAAATATATTATTTAGAGCATATAAGCTCATTGTATTGCAATTTATTTACTTCATTGCAAGTTATTTAATTTTAAGTTGTTTTTAAGACTAATCTTTCTAGTCTTAGACTTGTCCTTATCAAGTCAAAACATTTTCTTTTCTTTTTGAGACTAGTCTTTTCTTAGTCCTGGGGAATCTTGATGAAGCTAAGGTCCCAATACTTGATTTATTTCCTTAATTGCTTATTCTTTCAAGTTATTATGTTCTTTTATATTTCCCTAATTTTATGATTCATATTCATGCATGAACATAATGATTTTATCTCAACAAAGTAAATGAAGAAATGTTTTCTTAGACTAAAAATTCTTTTCTAAGAAATGCATGTAGAGGATAAGTTTCTTAAAAGCTCATAAACATGACTAGAAATAATTTTTCCTTAAACAAACAAAAGGTGTTATAAAAATTCACTTTTCATTAAGTGCTAGAAATTCTTTTGAAATGATCAAAAGAAATAAAGATATTCTTTTATGAAATTGTTATTGATTTTAAAAGTTGTTGGAATCTAAGCTTAGAAAATAAAAATCATTCTTTAGAAATATAAAGCAATTACAAGCAATTAAATTTAGAGAAAGAAATACTCATTTCGAATAACTCAAAATCTTTTCAAGGTAAAATGAACACTTCAAAAATTCTTAAGTTCAAAATCTTTTAAGACTTTACTTTTCATAAATTGAGGCAACTTCATTTACTTCATACATTGTTATGAGTCAATACATATATGTTTATACCTTTCAAAAAGCTTATAAAAATATTTGGAAAATCTATCTCTTCAAGTGAGCTTTTGATAAAAGGAAGAATTCAAGTTTTTGGTAAATTCGTGGTAAAACTGGTCGCTGCCTTTTGAGACCCAAACGACTTAGTTTTATGAAAATAAGTTTAGAAATGATAGAACTTTTCGAGTAGATAGAAAACGGTATATTATATGCGAAATTTCGAGTTAAAATGAGCAAGTTATGGCCATTTTAAGTTGCAATTTCCTCTTATAAGATTTTACCACGATTTTAAAAAAAGTTTAAGATCTTCAAGAATAGAAACTTCATGAAAGACTCATTTTGGGTATTTCATCTTGTTTAGGTGAAGAAGGACCTGAGATCGCTTTTCCGGAGGATTATTTCAATTAGGATCCACCGTTATGGAGTGAGTTATTCCTTTCACTAAGTTACATTTCCTTGTTTTGAGTTTGTAATTAGTGGCACTAGC